>PVKA01006259.1:0-84794 GCA_004027165.1 Ctenomys sociabilis | reverse complement strand
CTTTCTCCACCATGCATCTACAGGTAGTATCTCCTGCCTCACAGAGCCAAAGGTCCTGGGCAGAACAGGCTGTGGTATCCTGGTCCTTTCTTTCCTTCTTGTGTTTTTTGGGTTTCTTGCAAACTCTGGTTGCCTCCTCACCTAGACTGGGGTCAGGGAAGGTCTTTACTTCTGAGCCCTCTGATGTGGCTAAAGGCAACGTCTTCCTCTTCTTCTTTTTCTTCCCACTGAAGGACTCTGACTGGTCAAAGGCCTGCTTCCTAGAGCTGGGTGACTTCTCTGTCTGTCTGGCTTGTGATGCGGGTTCAGATTCTGGGAGTTCTTCATAAAAGTTGCTGTGGCCTGTCTTTTTCTTCTTTTTTTTCTTCACCAAGGATATATGGGATGTCTGCCCTTGTCTTACAGTCCTAGAGGGGGATGTAGCCCTCACAGAAGAATTATCAGCAAAATAATTCCTATCATTTTCACTTGTGTATTGAGTCTCTAGTTCTTTGACTACCTCCTCCTCCTCCTTCTTCTTCTTCTTTTTCTCTGGAAGCCCAAGGTCCAGGTCTACTTTCTGAGTCTTGGTAATCATTTCCGCAGGACAAACGATCAACCCCGCCTCCACGTGAGAGCCTCTAATGAATATTTTTATAATGCTTAATATCTTGGTACAATTCCAAAAGGTTTAGGACAGCCTACCTTATTTATAAATAAAGTAGGGATTGTTGCGTCTATTCAAGAGCTGTAGAAGCTGAGGTCCACACCCTCAGTATGATCATAACATTGTTGTTCACTGAAGCCTGGCTCTGCATTCAGGGTCTCTGGACCCCTGATCTTCCCTCCCGATCACCTTCATCCTGCCACGCTTATTCTTCTGCTTCATAAAAATTACCCACAGTTGCCAGGCACGGGGATGCTGCCTGTAATCCCAGCCCTTTGGAGGCTGAGGAGGAATGGTTGGCAGTTTGAGAGCAGCCTGGACTACAAAGTGAGCTCAGTGCCAGCCTGAGCTGCATAGCAAGACCCTGTCTTAAAAAAAAAAAAAAAAAAAGAAGAAGAAGAAGAAAAAGTAACAGTGAAAGAAATGAACTGCAGTCAAATTCTCTCTCGAATTATTTCCACTATGTTATTTTGTATGTCTTTTATCTGGATGCCTTCAAACACTCAAATGTTCTGAACTTTCTACCTGAAACACAACATGTGGGTGAGTGTTTCTGCACTGTGTTTATCTCTGTATGTACTTCTCACATATTGCAAAATATACTTGCAAAAGAATAAGTTCCAACTCTAAATGTCAATTGTTGTTCTGATTTTTTTTTGTTCGTTACTTGGATCCTTTTAGTAAAAAATCTGTCATACCTATAATATAAAATATTAGTATATAATAATATAAAATATTATAGATGGTATTTCCATATCTACAAATATATATAGATATGGAAAGAAGGGTGAAAAGGATTTTTTTAAAAAAGGAAAACTTCATGCAATCACTTAAGTCCATGGTGATCATTATAGTACTAGTCAGACATTTTAAGCATGGACAGTAAAAACAGCGACAACAACAGCAACAATGAAAGCGACATATTTTATGTCTCAGGTGAATGTAGATTTTAGTGAAGAGAAAATTTCATACCAGATGAACCGTGCTGGAAATCCTCCTGAAGTGGCACCTAGACCTCTGCAACCTTTCTGTAAACTCGCAGGAACCAGCTAAGGCCTCCTTGGGGACAGCGATGTAGGTGAGCAGATTTCATGAACTCGGCACCCTCATGGCTTCCTTTGCGGCTCAGGACCTCCACCATGGAGTGCGGCTGGAACATAGAAACAGAGGAAAGGCTGGAGCTTGGAGCTGCGAAATGAAAGCTCTTAGAAGACAGCCCTTCAGTTAGGCAGTGTATGCTCAGGGCTTAAGAGCTCTCTCGCTTCAAAACTGCCATCTGTAAATTCATTATTAAAATATTCAGGTCCGTTTCTGACTACTTAACCAGACAGAATGTGCAGGAAATGACAGGGAGTAATGTTAAGGTTCATGGGTGTCAAAAACTAATACGTACTAAGACCAGACAGAAAATTAAAAATTTCCAAATGCTTTATTTCTAGCTTCACTAATTTAGCCTATTTTTCCATTTTGTCATATCTTCTCACTCTAGGAAATATAATCTTACAGGTTTGGATTTCTTTTAAATTTTCATCTCTGTGAGAAAAAATAAGTATTCATGAATGTCGATATTTCTAATCAATCCATAATCATATTATAACGTGATAATTTATTTTTATTAATATGTATGTGGCAACTATGTGAATATTTCCAGAAGCCCTGATATAGATTTTTGTCACAGATATTAGGGATGAAATTATCCAAAGGAAGAGAAATTTGTGATATTTTGGTCAATTAAAGCAAATTAATTTCAATGAATGGCATCTTGGGTAGCAACTATATGTTTAGTTATTGCCAGCTTCTTTTATTTCACTTACATAGAATGAAATTAAAATATTTATTGTTAGGGCACACACATTTGTCACTGTTTTCTTATTATAGCTTCTGACATGCAGAATGTAAGTACTGTGCTCTCCCTTTGAAAGAGATTATTAAATCTCTAACTAGGTATGCCAAAGGAGAAAAGGTGGATATTATCATGAATCATTTATAATGGTGTGCAAATCTGATGTTCTCACTCCAAGCCATCAAGAATATTTCTGTTTCTAGTGTTGTAAGAGTCTTGCTATCTGAACTATTCATATCATACTTAAACTGAACATATGGGTTGACATGTATGCATCGATGAGATGGAAAAAGTAAGATAAACTCCAGAAATAAATTTAAAAAGAAATTTGAAATGATGATGGATAAGAAAATAGTTTCACTGCTTTGCTACATGAAGCAAAGAAACTCATGAATTCAGTTTCTTCTTCAATTGCCTCCTAGTAAGACAGGGACAGGAGAAGAATTAGAGATGTCACCCTACATAACAGAAGCCAGCATAAAACTATTTCCAGTCTCTGTAAAATGTTGAACTAGAATTAAATCTAACCTCGAGAAGTTAAAATTAAGGAAATTGCCTGAGTTTAATTTGGCTCTGTGGGGAGGGAAAAACATTATCCCTTCAAAAGTTCAACGATAATTTCCACCTCCTGAATTTTTAGACAAATTCAAAAAATTTGTTCTAAAAAAAATAGAAATAAAAACTCTTTCCAAGTGTATGAAATGCATTACTTGGCAACAAACAGTGATACAAGCCTTTAAAAGTCAAAATCTTCATCAAGGGAGACCTTGACCTCGGATGCAAAGAAGGCAGGTGAGTGAGTGGAGAAGTCCGCCTGCAGAGCGAACATGGCATTAAGAATGGTGGGAAGTGGATCCCAGAATAAAGGTGTCATGCACTTGCTTTAGGGTAAGTATTTAGAATGAGATGCTATTATGGATCATGATTGGAGAAGAGACTCTGGGGGAGATAGGCACTTTCAATAAGAGGCTCACTAACTGGCCTTTAACCTTGGCAACGCTTGGCAGTTTCAATCTAATAGCACATTAAGTAGGAGACAAGTGACAGCAAAGGATAGTACATTGTCACAGCTATATAATATGAAGCAAATAGGAAATTTTTATATCAAAGATGCCTTCTCCTCACAAACAGTGCAGTTTAGGTTTCTATTCTAAGGTCTTACACATAGTGGAGCACGCTTCTCTGTATGAATCATGTGCTGTTCCCATCCGAAGATTCTGTGGTAATTGTTGTCCAACTATTTTAAGAGCAGCATAAACTATTTTTAATTCAACAACTTCCTTCAGTACCTAAAATATTTGACACAAATGGACCAAATTCATTTTAAATAATGTGGGGTGATACAAAGAAAGCTGATGAAACCATTTTCTAACCCAAGAACATAACCAAAATTTCAGACATAGAATCTGTATAATAATTATGTATGTTATCAAAAATACAAATGGAATTCTGACTTTTAATACTTTTTGTTTCTTTTCTCTATAAAAAATATAAAATAGCAATACAAAAAACAGCATTATAAACGATATGACATTTCACTGAACAAATAGGAATTTAACATTGGTTGCTGTATTACATGACGCTATCTTCAAATTATTAGTTCAGGTTGCCAAATATAAATGTGCAAATTTCATTTAAAGAAGAAGCAAAACAAATTTATAGCAAAAAAATTGTAAGAAATTCAAAACAATAATAAAAAGAAAAGCAATTTAAGGATTTCTTTCTCCTTTCAAAACATCAGTAGAAGTAGACAATTATTAGACAAAAGTTTCTACATATGTGCTAAATATCTTTTTTCTTCTTTCATTTGTTCATTTCTTTATTTTTCTTCCCATTGAACAAATTCATTCCATTTCATGGTATCTATTGTACCTTTTAAATTTCATTCTTTCAAGTTCCCATACTAGCAAGGTAATAGGATATTTTGTACATGTGAATCTGATTTATTTCATTAGCAATATGGTCTCTAGCTGCTTGCACTTTCATATAAAAACCTTGAGTGAATTTACTTTTTTTACAGCTGAATGATACTCCATTGAGTAAAAATATCATACCTTTTATCCATTATTAAGTTGATGGGCATTTGGGTTGTTTCCAAAGTTAAACTATGACAAACTGTGCTGCTATAAACATGGGTGCACATGTAACGCTCTGGTATGTGTTTTCAGTTCTTTTGTAAAAATACCTAGGAGGGGAATAGCTGGATCCAATGGGACCTCCAGTCCTAGCTTTATCAGGAATCCCCATACTGATTTCTATAATGGTTGTAACAGCCTGCACTCCCTCCAACAGTGGAGAAAAGTTCCTTTCCCTCTCAGCCTCTCCAGTATTTTTGATTGGTTGACATCTTGATGATAGCCATTCTTTCTGGCATAAGATGATATCTCAACATGGTTTTAATTTGCATCTCTTGAAAAACCAATAATGTTGAACATTATTTCAATTTTTTTATGTATTTAGCATAGGGCCTACAGGATCTGGCTCCACAGATTGGACTCATAGTGATTCTCCAAATATAAGCCTCCCAAGAGCTTGGATCATAGACACATACCATTATTCTCAGTCTCAACTGCTGTCTCAGCTCATCCCAGCAGTGGGGCCAGCAAGGCACACCAGTGATGGAACCCTGGTCCCTGAGATTTCCTAAGCAGGTGCTTTAATCCACTGAGATATTTGGACAGTCTTCCAGTTTTTCAAATATTTGTTTTCTATTTGTATCTCTTCATTTGTGAAGTGCATATTCATTGCAAGTGGTTACTTTTGTAATGGGTCTCTGAATTTTGGAGGTCTGATTTTTTAAATACTTCACATGTTCTCAGTAGGAGTTCTTTTTATGAACGACAGTCTTCTATAATTTTTTTACAATTTTTGGATTTTTTTTTTTTTTTTAGTCTGTTGGTGATTTCTCTGGAGCTTTAGAAACTTCTCATAAGGGTGAGTTTCCAATTGTTGTTTCTTTGAAGTATTCTTGCAGTTTGATATTTGTTCATGAACTCTTTACCTACCCTGTGCCCTTAAGATTTCTGCCTACTTTACAAAAATTAGTATTTCAGTTTTAATATTTAATCTTTGATTCATTTTGACTGTAGTTTTATGAATAGATATGGGTCCACTGTGAGGCTTTGGCATGTGGAAAGCCGGTATTTTCAGCCCTATTTGTGCATAAATACTATCATGTCATTGGCTGCTTTGCAAAGGCAATGTCTACATTTTCTAATCTGTTTTACAGATCCTCAAGTCTGTGAATTTTATTGCCAGTACCATGCTGATTTTAGCACAGTAACTTTACAGTATAATTTCATGTCACGAATTGTGATGCCTCCTGCCTTTTACTTTCTTAGCCAGGATTGCTTTTGCTATTCTAGGTCTCTTAGAGCTCCAGATGAAATTTAGGAATTCTTTTCTAGATCTGTGCATTATACTTATGGTACTTTAATTGGGATTGCTTTGAATATGCATAATGATTTTGGGAGTAAGACCATTTTCTCAATGTTGTTCTTCCTGTCCTGGAGCAAGGCACATCTTTCCCAATTTCTGAAATCTCTTCAGTCTCTTTTATCAGAGTACTATAATTTTCATTGCATAAATTTTTACTTTCTTTCTAAGATCGATTCCTAAATGTTTCATTTTAGGGGAGTGTTACTGTGAAAAGTGTAGTTTCTATAATTACTATCTGGCTGCAGTCATTGATTGTGTGCAAAATATTAACGATTTTTGAGGGTTGTTTTTGTACTCTCTCTCTCTCTCTCTCTCTTTGGAAGAACCAGAGATTGAACTCAGGCCCTTGTGCTTGCCAGGGAAGCACTTATTCCATTGAGCCATTGCCCCGGCCTTTGTATTCTCTTATGCTACTGAATTTGTTCATTAAGTCTACAAGTCAGTTAGTAGAAGTTTTGGAGTCATTTATATCATCTTCAAACAATAATTTTAGTTCATTCTTTCCTATCATGATTCCTTTTGTTTCTCTTCTATAGTTGTCCTGGCTAATATTTCCAGAACTTTGGACAGGAGTGTTGACAGTGTATATCCTTATCTTGTTCCTGATTTTAAAATAAAGGCTTTCAATTTTTGTCCATTAATATGATGTTGGCTGTTGGTTTGTTGTAAATGGATTTTCTCAGATTGATGTAAAGACCGTCTATTCCAATGTTTTATAGGGTTTTTAACATGAATGGATGTTAGATTTTGTCAAAAGCCTCTCCTGTATGCATTGAGATGATTACATGAATTTTGTCTTCGACTCTGTTTTTACAGTGCATTATATTTATGGTTTTGCGTATATTAAACTATCCTTGAATTCCTGGGATGAACCACACTTGGTCATGACATATATTTTCTTGATGGTTTGATACACTGTTTTTGCTAGTGTGCTACTGAGGATTTTTGCAACCATATTCATTCTGGAACTTGGCCTGTAGTTCTCTTTGTTTTGTTTGCATCCTTCTCTAGTTTTGCTGTCAGAGTAAATATTGCTTCCCTTATAAGTTTGGGAGAACTGCTTTCCTTTCAACTTCACTGAAGAGTGTGAAGAGTTGGCATTAGGTCCTATCTAAGTTTCTTGTGGGAGTCAACTGTGATTCCATCAGGACTTGGGCTTTTCTTGGTTGGTGTGATTTGATTACATTTTTAATTGTATTGACTGATATTGAGTTATTAAGAATTTTTATATCTTCTTGATTTAGCTTCGGTAGTTTGTACATATCTAGGAATCCACCCATTTCATCTGTATTTTCCATCCTGTAAGAGTAAAGATTTTAATAAGTTCTGATAATCTTCTGAAATTCTAGTGATCACACTGATTTTACCCTATTTACTCCTCATCACATGAACTTGAATATGTTCTTCCCATGTTTTAGTGAAATTTCCTAGGGCTTCATCAATTGTATTTATTCTTTCAACAAACAAATACTTTGACTCCTCAGTCCACTGAATTGTTTTCTTTGTCTCCACTGCATTTATTCTGCTCTGGCTTTTATAATTTTCTTCCTTCTTTGGGCTTTGGGCTTGACTGTTTTTCTTTTTCTAGGAGTTAGAGGTACAGTGTTGGATTATTTATTTGGGCTTGATCTGTTTTCCTGATTTCAGAATGTGTCACTGTAAATGTTCCTCTTAAGATAGTTTCGTAGCATCCCACAAGTTTCAGTAAGATGTACCTGCATTTTTATTTCATTGTAAACATTGTTTAAATTCTTCTTTAACTTGACTGATGACCCATTCATTATTTAAGATGGTATTATTTAGTTTGCATGTGTTTATAGAGTTTTTGCTGTTTCTTTTGTCAATAATTTCCAATTTCATTCTACTATAGTCAGATAATACCCATGGGATAGTTTCAATTCCTTTGCATTTAAGCATGTTCTATGTGTTAGTGCATGATCTATTTTGTGAACATCACATGTGTAGGTGAGAAGAAATTATTCTAATGCTGTTGGGTGGAATACTCTATAAATGTCTACTAAGTCCATTTCTTCACAAGTTTTATTTAGTTCTGTCATTTTTTGCTCATTTTTTACACAATTGAACTATCTCTTTGTGTCAATGAGGTATTAAAGTCTCCCAGTACAATTATTCTAATATTCCTTAGACTTTCAATGTTTGTTAAAATGTGTCTTTTATAATTGGGTGTGCCAATGTTGGGGCATGTATATTTGTAATTGTTATCACTTGCTCTTGAAGTTACCTACTAGTAGGTCATGACCTTCTTTGTCTCTTAACCACACGTGGCTTGAAGTTGACATTGTCAGCAACTAGAATAGCTACCTGGCCTTTTTCTGGGTCCCTGTGCATGGAGTATTATTTTCCATCCTTTGACATTCAGCCTATTTATTTCTCTTTGAGTTAGACGTATTTCTTGCCTGCAAAATATTGCTGTATTTTCTTTCTTGATCCACTCTGCCATTTTTATAAATGAATTGAGGCTGTTTACATTGATAGTTGTACTTGACATCTTTTTCATGTTGTTTTTCTACTGTGTTCCCTTTCACTTAATTGTTCTGCTTACAAAGTTTCTTCTGTTGTTTTTGAAGTTGGGGTCATTTTCTCTTCTTAAAATATCTGTCAGTTTTTGCTTTTTGGTCATGAATTTCTTTTGTTTCTCTCTGTCATGAAATTATCTAACCTCTCCATTAAATTTGGTAGTTAGGTCTGTAGGACACATCAATCTGGATTAAAAGTTTTTTTTTTTTTTTCTCAGAACCCCAAATATCTCATTTTGTGCTCTTCTTCATTTGATTGTCTGTGTTGGGAAATATTCCATAATTCTGATAAGCTTTCTATTATATGTGATCTGTGTTCTTCTAATAGCTTTTAAAATTATGTTCTTTTGCTGAATTTCTGAAACCTTAAGTATCAAATGGAAGAAGAAGAGGAAGAGGAAGAGGAAAAGGAAGAGGAGGAGGAAGAAGAAGAACAAGAAGAAGAAGAAGAAGAAGAAGAAGAAGAAGAAGAAGAAAACAAGAACAAGAAGAAGAAAAAAGATCTAGTTTTACAAGATATATGCAACCAAGATTGTATTTATATTAGAAAACTGTTTAGGAAATTGGGTGAGGACTAAATTCATAATATATTTTCCAATCCTAAAATGGAATTAATTTTAAATATTTTAATTTCTGTCATTTGTTACTCAATTTATCTAGTATTATTGTGAAATATTTTAATTCTCAATTTGTCTTCCTCATAAAATTAGACGTACTTTTCATATTGTTTTAAATTTATATTTACATACATAGCCACAAACCCATCTGATTTGACATCTTCCATATCAAGTCACATTTATGGGATTATTTGGTTATCTTTGTGAGCTTAATCCTCAGCTCTTTGGGTAGTTCTGTGAATGACAGATTTTCATAAGTTTAGATGTAAACTGTATCTTGTTTATGGACAGTGGAAGTTAGTTATGATTTCTACAATCTCATAAAATGGTCAAATATATTTTACATAAAATTGCTTTAGAGCTAAAGGTCTCCAACTAGATAAATTTTGCATTAATATGGTACTAATAGTTATTTAAGTTTCATATTTTCCCAAGAAAACTTGGTTTTCTTAACTTATATAAATCATTAAATATGGCATATTCACTGCTATTGATTTCTTATGTATTGGTAGGGGGGAAAAATAATTATTATATTAAGAATAAAACTCTTGCTTTCTCTTTCATGTATCCATATTTTCTATACAGGGTCAAAAGTAACATTGCCTCACCTGGTTGGGATGTTTTACAGATTTAAGACACCATGGAATTAGTGCAACAGAATAACATAAGTCTGCTAATATATTCTTCAAATTTGAGAATTCTAAATGTGAGAAATAATCTTAAAAAAAGAATATGACAGATGAACATTAAAGTCCATATTGGTGGCAAAGTATGGTTTTCCTGTTTAAAAGATCATGATATGTATATTCTGTACAGAATGTTTAGAAGTCAAAAATAGTATTAATCCAAGTGGTTGGTTTTGCTTATTTTTTGAAGCTTTGCTCATAATTCTTATATTACAAATAGCTTTAGGAAAAAATAATAATCAAATGCCAATTGATGTCAAATTGAAAATAGAAAACTCATAAAAATTATGGTTGAAATCAGGGTCCTGGGGGCAGGGGGATAGCTCAGTAGAATAAGCACTTGCCTAGCAAGTGCAAGGGCCTCGTTCAATTCCTGATTCCCCCCAAAAAATAATGAAAGAAAGAAAGAAGTCAGGGTCCTAATTCACAGAATGGGTGTGAATGGATATATTAGGTTACACAGCACAGAGGACTAGGTTTTCTGATAGAATTAAGGTTATTAGTCAACTGTTCTTGTGATAAAGTAGTATCTTGGACAATTTAAAGGGCAGTCTAACAACATAAGGAGAACATGGGACAGAATTGTCTGAGTAGACCTGACAGTGAAGGTGAGGTAAGAGTGAAGCAATTTGATCCACTCTTCCTAGGGTGGAAGGGGGAAGTAAGCGATCATGATCTCCAGAAGCTGGAAAAGGCCAGGAGGTGGATGCTTAACTAGAACTTCTAGTAGCCCCTTCATTTCTGCTAACACCATGATTTTAGTTTAGAATGACTTTCATGACACAAAAACTAATACAAACAAATGGTGCCAGAGGTGTAGTTGATGTCATAACTGAAAAAAAAACCCTGAGGACCACAGCTTTGGGAACTAGTTGGTGACAACAATTTGAAAAGGTTTGGAGAACTGAGGTGGAGAAAGCTTGGAAAGTTGTAAGGAAAACTAAATGTGCAAGTTCAAAGAGAAGAATGCTATCTTATAGGAGTGGCGACAGTAGAGGTCAGGCTCATGCAGTTTCAATTGGGAATGAGGACTCACTTGGGAGATGGACCAGACGTCATACATATGGTGTCTTCCTCAAAAACTGCCTACATTTTGCCTGAGACTGGAAGGGCTGAAATGAGGAGAAATAGACTAATTAACATGGTGAAATAATTTCAAAGCATCTCATATTTAAGTGAGTGCTTGGACTCTGCTGGGTACCCCCAGCCAAATTCATTTTGAGAATGGTACTAAAAAATAGTACTGACTAATTAAAAAAAAGTTATAAATTTTGACCTAAATAAAAACAAATGTAAATTTGGAGTTGAAGAATGTGTGTTTCCTCAAGAAAGTAGCATCATTCAATGTAAATGAAGCTCATTATTCATGCAGAGACAAAAGAAATGTTCCCAGACAGCATCTCAGAAATAAGTAAGACTTTCCCATAAGAGGTTTAATGGTATAAAACTGAGAACAGAGTCCATAGGACCCATAATTTCCAATAGTATCTTATGGCATTAGTTCTCTGGACACCATTTCACTGTGTTCAGCCCTCCTGGCACTCAGGGGCTACAGTCACCCTGGCTCAGGGGAACCTTGCTACCTTCAGAGCTACCATCAAGCTCAGGAATCCTATACCTGATGCTTGCTTCACTGGGAAGGAGGATGCAAGACTTATGGTTTCATGGAGTTTTTCCACCCAGATTTCAAAGGAGAGACCTGGAAGTCCAGCAAAGAAGTCCATGACAGAACAACTATGAAGTTGTAGGAATCAAATCAAAGGTGCACCGGAGTCTGTAAAAGTTGTAAATGTTAGTACCATGGAGCATCTGCTGAAGAAAATCAAAGGTAGAGAGTGGGGTCAGCGAAGCAGAGAGACAATGTGGCTAAAACACACAAGGCCAGGGAGGTGGGGCCACCCAAGACCTCTAGAATTCAGATCTTGAAATTGTGTAGAGATGCTAGAGTTGGAGCTGCATGACAATGCTTTCCTTGCTGGTTTTCTGGCCTGCTTTGGTCCCTTACTTTTCTGTCTGTCTAGGCCTTTTGGAATAATAATATGTACCAGGTTACTTTGTACCAGGGGATTATGTAATATGCTTTTGGTTTTCTTTTATCTTTACAGAGTTTCATGGATAAAATTTTGCCTTTGAATTTTTTTACTGTATACAAGATTTCACTATACAGTTCAGATTCATAGTGATACTCCTGTCTCAGCCTCCCCAGCATTGGGGTTATAGGCATGTACCACCATGCCCGGATTCAGGGCCAGCACAGTACACCTGGGATCCTGGGGCCAGTAGGGCATACAGTGCCAGGGATCAAATGCATGTCTTTGTGCTTGCTAGGCAGGTGCTTAGATGGTTGAGCTATCATCTCCCTAACCCCAAGACTGTACCTTTTATTTCAAAGGAAACTTGGGTGCTTAAGAAATACTGGCCCAATTGAGACTTTGTGGAAATATATTGTTCTCTCAGATGCACAAAGAATAATTATGAAATGTTAGGCAGACTTATACACTTGTTATTGTATTTATTTGGAGATTATTATTTATGGAGTTGTATATGGGTGTGAAGTAGTTAACTACTTCAGGACAGAAAATAGTTAAACTTCGTTGCATCAATTATTTGTCTCAGGAGACATCAAGGTGATTAATGACACCCCGATCTGAGTGCATCTGCCAGGACCATAGAAGAGCAGCCTTGGGGATTACAGCAGATCCCACTCCCTGCTTTATTTTCTGGCCGCCATGAACTAAGGAACTTTCTTCCTCCACAGCCTCTTACTATGAAGTTCTTGCCTTAATGCCAGCCTGGAATCCACGAATAGGATCCCTTAAAACTGAAACCCACATTCAATCTCACCTCTCACCTCCTTTAACATTTGGTGTCAGGAATTGTGCCCTAGCAAGGAAAACCTGACTGTATCAAGAGATAAAAAGAAGTGTTATTTGATGACATGTCACATTTCATTGAGCATTGAATCGGAGATGAGGTTTGGAAGGTTAAAAGACTGCTGCTGCTGCTGCTGCCGCTGATGATGACAATGATGATGATAATGACATGGGAAGGAGGAAGAGGCCTTCCTTTAAATCCCCACAAGATCTAGAATCAAACAAAAAATACTATCATGTATTTTTTAATAAAAATGTAAGCATATCATTGAAATAGAGAAATACGATGCTTCAAAAACACTTAATTACAAGAAAATGCATAAGTCATGAGCAACAGAATAAAATGATATTCCATTGCTGTCACAATTTATTGGAAAACTTTTGCCTTTTCTTCAGACAAGTACATCTGAAGTGACGCTGCATATCAATGTATGAATATTTTGTGAGCCTCTCTACTGTTTGTTTTGGGTCTGTTTTACAGTTAACATGTTCCCTGTCATAATAACTCTAGAAGAAAAGAAGAAGAAACTATGTGTTTGGTGAAAAATGAGAAATAAATCTTCATTGTAAAAGCAACAAAGAATTTTTAGAAAAAAATGCATGTTCAAGATAACAAAGAAAAATAATTAAGAACACTCTGCCTTTCATCCTTATCTCATCTGTATTTTGTAATGATAAAAATAAGTTATAATAGCTGCTACAAAATTATTTCAAAGAATTGTATTGTGTAGATATTGTGAACAGAAATAGTCTTTCACATTAAAATGTAGGTTCTTCATGTTGCTTATAACTGCTCTGAGTCTACACTAGACATTAACTGTGTTTCAATTCTATTCAAATATTGCAATAAAGACCAAGAGATATGAGACATAAGTACATATAATCCTAGTGTTAGAATAAAGACACAAAAACCACAACAAAAAGAAAACATTTCCTGCCACGGAATATTTTTTAAAAGTTCTAATAAAATAAAAAGTTCTAATGAAAAATGGAGATTTCCATAGCACATAAATTGGGGAGATATTATATCGGGCAGGGCATAGAAATTTTTGTAGATTTGGTAATTGAAAGTGACTTGATGTCAGTCTCCATTTCAGAGAAGCTAACTATATTCCATTTGTGGCATGAGGAGTAAATTGAATTTAGGATTAAAAGAAGGCTATTTTACTGATTTCTTTATCTTCTTTTCAACATTCTCTCTTATACAACATTCCCCGTGTCCTCTTCAGTCAGAGGTTTCCTGGTGGCTGCACTTCTCCAGCAAAAGGAGATTAGAAGAGGTAGAGCTGCTTCTAGGCCTTGTCTACGATTTGATGGAAGCAATTCTAGGCAATTGGAAGCCATATGTAAAAATGAAGAATATCACCAAATAAAAATAATATAAAATAATGAAGAGACACTTGAAAAAGCGTTGCTTTTTCATACAAATTGTATCAGCTCACCGAGCTCATAGGTTTTGTCTAAAGCAGCAAACTCTACCACAGCTGACACAGAGAGATAGCACAGAATATTATACTTCATCAATAATGATTTAAGATTTCCCGGTAGAGATAAGCAAACTACTTGAGAATTATATAATGATAAAATCAAATGTGGTATACATTTCAATCTGAACAGTTACTTTTATGACCTTTATTAAGTAAAATGTAAGAATAATCATAAGGAAAGTTACTAATTATGTCTTCTACTGAATTTTTTAGGTGTCCAGATTCCAAACTATGTGTGAAATTATTGTGTTATCAATTTCAGTAGAGTGGCCAAAATGTTGCTTGCTTACAGACCATGATACAGTAATTATTCCCAAAGGACTTCCAAGGGGTTTTCATTTCATTTGTCCTGTTCAGATATGGAACAAAGCAAAAAGAAAAGGAAGAAGAAAGCATGTATTGTAGCAATGGACTGTTTTGAATTTTAAAATGTGGCAACACTTACTATTTGATTATGTGCATAGAATCATATTTTTCCCCTTATGTTTTGTTTTCATGATGTCTTTCTTTTCTTTGTATTTTTAGGGAGGGGTCTGCAGGGTGTTCAGGGTCTCGATACTAGATCAGACTCGTAGTGATCGTCCTATTTACAGCCTCCCAAGAGCTGGGATTACAGGCCACGCCACCATGTCCAGTCTGAATTGCTATCTCAGCGTGCCCTGGGGCCAGAGCTGGCAAGGGAGGCCCAGGAATCAAAGCCCTCGCCCCTAATCTTGCTTGTGGGTACTTTAATCTGCTGAGCTATTTGGCTGGCCCTACCATAGATTTCTCAGAACTGTTTTTTTCTCTTTCTCTCTTTTCTTCCAATACGTTCTTGCAGGGAAACCACTCTCCAAGGTGATACTTCATTTATTATTTGGAAGAACTTCCAAGCAAAAGCCATCCATGCTTAAGGCTACACATTTGAACAGTCAAAAGCAATAAAATATCCTGGAGCTTGATTTCATGTCCTATTATGGGACAGCATTTATAAAGATGTGGGCTGTTGTTTAAGAAGTGGACCAAATGTATGGCTAAGACTTTTGTACTAAAATAAAATATTTTATTTTTTCTTTCTCATCTGTGTTATAGGAAAATCATCTGTTGTTAAGTAAGAAGTTACCAGTAAAATAGCTCAGCGGACTACAATGCCTGCTTGGGCAATCACAAGGACTGCCCCTGGGGCGCAATGAGAGGGCAACTGAGACTGTTCATGATGGTGTACACCTGTAATCCCAGCCCCTGGGAGGCTGGAAATAGAAGAATTAGTATGAGTCCAATCTGTGTAGTGAGACCCTGTAGATCCTGTACTAAATACAAATTAATTAATTAACGAATTAATTTAGAATAAACTCATACAAGTTATGTTAAGTTTATGAACATGGTTAAATGAGATTTCAACTGCATTTGAGATGACTTCAATATTGCATGTGTTGATTTTTGTTCATGTTTATGAGGCTGGACAAAATAGCTCAGTGGATTAAAGTACGTGCTTAGGCTGACACAGAAGCCAAGGTTCCATCCCCAGGCCTGCCATGCAGTCCTGCCCAGGGGGTGCACTGAGACAGCGATTGAGATGGCGTGGCAGCACATGCCTGTAATCCCAGCTTTTGGGTGGCTAGAAACAGGCCGATCTCTGCGAGTCTAATCTACAGCGTGAGACCCTGTAGACCCTGTAGACCCTGCCCTAAAATAAAAAAAAAAAGATACTAACATGTTCTCTTTCTTTCAGAGGAACTCAATACTAACAACACAACAGTCTAGATGTTCACTTTTCCAACAGGTTAGGTGTGAGACGAGAGAGAGATCGTGCTTTAATTTCTCTATGACAGATTCTTTTTAGAGTATACTAGGGAGACATATTTAAAAACATATGTCCCCATCTTGGCAAATAAATGCTGGTTCACATAGTGCAGACAGTCAAGCCGTTTCCATTTAACCCAGACTCATGCAGGGCTTGGCATTCTGTTGCCTTCAATTGAAGCGTAGAGGGTAAAGGAAGGCGGCTCCAGGGAGCCAGGGGCAGAAACAGATGTGGAGCACTGGTCGTGAGAGTGTAGCTTTAACCTCTGGAGATACTGCTTCACCAAGGGAAGCTGCACCTGTCTGGGAGGAATGAGCACGAATGGCTAGAGATGGAGCTGCTAAAAATGTTCCATGTTTTACACCTGCTTCTGTTTCTTGGTCTTTATAGTTTTGTTATTATGTATCTCCGGTGACTTCTTGGCTGCAATATAAAATTTTGACAAACAAAAATAAGCTTCTGTGCATTCCTCAGAGTTTGTTTTCTAGTACTGGAAAAGCAACATGATTACTTGATAATATGCTCTGACTTACAGAGCCATCCTGGGGCAGTTTCTCTTCAGATTCTGCAATCCACGTTCTCTGAGCACATAATTTACCTCCTCAGGACAGATAAGCAATTCAAAGCTAAAGGAATGTAATGGAGCAGTTCCTATGTTGTTGTTTTTTCTCAGAAGTTGCTATACTGTTTTCTTTGTTTTTCTTGCTCTGGAGAAGTAGAAAGGAACAAGGCAGTGCCAGCGATAGTGGGCAAACATGCCCAGTAAAGTTTCAACACTGAATAGAAATGCATGAAGTGAAAGAAGGATTAAATTTTTATTTTCACATTTTTTTTCTATTTTTAGTACCAAACGCTTGCGTTACATAATGATTCATTCCTGTGTGGAGTTGGTGCATATCACAACACACCTCAAGTCAACCCAGCCCTCCTGCTCCCTCCCTCCCGTTTGATCCTACTCCCAGGTTTTTTCTTTTCTTTTTTGTATTTTTAGGGAAGGGTCTATAGGGTCTCACTACTAGATCAGACTCATAGTGATCCGCCTGTTTACAGCCTCCCAGGAGCTGGGATTACAGGCGCCTGCCACCACGCCCAGACTCAATCGCTGTCTCAGGGTGCCCCGAGGCAGGGCTGGCATGGCAGGCCCAGGAATTGAAGCCCGGCTCTGTGCCTGCTTGCAGGTGCTTTAATCTGTTGAGCTATGTGTCTGGGCCTCCTACTCCCAGTTGCAGATGATCTTTCTACTTGCTATAATCTTTTTTTTTTTTTTTTTTTTTTTGATTTGCTACTTTTCATATTTTATTATATAACAGAAAGGAAAAGAAGATTGTTTTTAATGTAATATGATATAGATAGTAAGAGAACGACTTGAGAGAGGGAGACTTTTCTTCAGTAAAATGGTGCTGAAGGTGGGTTGGAAAAGGAAATAATTAGATTAGGTCAGAATACAGAAAGGACTACACTAAAAACATCCTGTCTAGTTCAAATCCAAGGAGAAGAGAATTTTGGACAATGCAAAAAAAAGGAGCCCTGAGCACCTGATTGTATGTGAGAGTGGTTAATTTTAGTTCTTCTCCACCACGGGAATGAAATCTCACTGTCAGCTTATAATGCATCTTTTTGATACTCTAGGGGACAGATTTCAAGGGAAAAGAAGTTTGACAGCATTTATTGGAAATTTGGGGAAATGTAACAAGTGTGTTAGATTAGGGTAGAGGCACAAGGGGGTGGGTGAGGAGCTCCATTTTGGAGAAATCGCCAGTGTACTGCTAAAAAGCCATGAAAGAAATAAAATCACTGAGGATGTTCACTAGGTTTGTTGCATTGTCCATGTAATGATAAAGAAAAGATGGAAGAAATCCTTGCAGTGAAGTTGGAAGGCAATTTTTACAATAGACTTGTTTGTACTGATATGCTTTAATAAAAGTCTTGGGAAATATCTTGTTGCTATGACTACTTGTAATTTGCAGCAGTTAAAATTACTCATAATTTCTGTCAGTAAAAATGTCATTTCTTTCATTTTTACTTTAAAAAATTCTGTGACACTCATAAGAATAAATTTTATCCTGAGTCACTATTTTTGTGAAAGAATGTACATATTCCTGCATGTGTATATGGAGTAGATGACAGTATTATAATTTATTGAGTGGATTATTTACTGAGATTATATTCTATTATCTATTGGCCATATAAATACCACACATATTCATGTACCACACACAATTTTCAGATGAGGATAATGACATTGTGAAATTAAACCTAATATAGTAGAAAATTCAGGAATAATGGCATTTAGAAATAATTAATAAACATGAATGATTATTGTCATTTTACTGATGGCTTTGTTAAAATTGCACAGAATGAAAGTTTGTTAGTATCTACATATACTTGCAATCTATTGTTAACTATAAAGTGTCGAAATATTCTTGAGAAAATTTTACTAAGATCAATTAAATAATTCTAGAATTGTATTATATTATAATGGACAATTTTGTGAATTATATGGTCCACAAGAAAGCTGCACATACATTTTATTTCAATTAATTTCTCAAAAAATAATTGGTTCTAAAGTTTTATCAAGGAAAGTTCTGGACACTGAATTTCTAGTAATAAAATTTGGATAAGAGAACATTGTGAAGTGTGCTCTGTGGTGAGATCTTCTTTTTTTTTTTTTTTTTTTTTTTTCTTTTTTTCTGTTTTTCTTTTGGCAGAACCAGGGATTGAACTCAGACCTTTATGCCTTCCAGGCAAGTACTTATTCTACTGAGACATCCCCCAGCCCCTAGATCTTCTTGTATTTTGACAAAGAATTGTATCAGACCTCACAGCCAAGAGTGGGCGGTGTGAGGAATTAAGCAATGAGACCCCTATAGTCTCGGGACCTCGTGTGTATCGAAGGTGCATGATTTTAATGTTCAGTGTCCATTTTCCTGAGTAATCTCCTGTTTCTTTATGAATTATATTTATTTCTGAGCAAGTCTTTATAAAATGTTCTTGGATATTAGTAGTACACATGCTCTAAAAAAGATGAACAAGATGAAGCATTATGAAATAACAAAGCTAGTCTTACTTCTGTGTCTGCCATAGCCTGAAAAATATCTTTGAGATGTTCTGATATTTCTTGCTCAATTGCTTAAGAAAGTATTGGACTAATTGCTTAAGAAAGTTTTGGACTATGATGATTTTTAAAGTCCTTTAATTTCTGTCGACATACAATGTTAAACATGCCTTATCCTCTCTAAAGTCCATTTAAGTTTGGATTATAAATATTATCATGTATTGTAATAGCCGCATATAGAGAGTAATAGTAATATATGGTATTACTAGACCAAACCATGCCTATATGTATTAAACATTCTGAATAAACAAATGAACAATTATCCTCATCATTTCTATTCCTCTTGTGAATGAGGTATTATTTTCTTGGGAATAGCAGTGAAGATCAATTTTATAGCTTTTTATTTCAGGGCCAATGTTCCTTTGCATATCACCTGCAGATATTCATTAGTGAAAACTGAATGTGCATGCTGAGCTCCTGACCAAAATAAGGTTGTAGCAGGCAATGCTCAACTCTGACATTTCCTCAGCAAGGACATGGTATTAACCTCCCACACAATAGAATAGTTCCACCTAATTTCCCAGAATGAGCTCTTAATTTAATTGGTCATTTGAAGTGTATCTATGTATGAAGAGGCTATTTCTTACTTGAAAGGAGGAAACCGCTTATGGATTAAATTTTTTTATTGTCAAACAGAAATGTAAGATGAATATTGATAGAATTAGTGAAGATTAAGAAGAAAATGTCACCTGAAATTAGGTTGTTGGAAGGCATGAAGACAACCTCCAGTTCAGAGAGCATAATGCACTTTTAATGAAGATATTTAGAGAATGAGAAACAGCTAATTTAAATCTAAATTTTAAATAGCTCAGGTACAAAATTGTAAGGAACTTAAGATTAATTTTATTAAAATAGTGGTCAGAATGCCTACCCTAAAATGCTATGATTCAATTTACCTACATTTTACATGCTTAGAAGAACACTCTTGTTCTATAAAAGGTGATAGCAAACAAGAATAAAAGGAAAATAATCTATAATTATAGCAACACTGGGCACCATTAACATTAAGATA
The DNA here is from genome assembly GCA_004027165.1 of Ctenomys sociabilis. Taxonomy (NCBI): domain Eukaryota; kingdom Metazoa; phylum Chordata; class Mammalia; order Rodentia; family Ctenomyidae; genus Ctenomys; species Ctenomys sociabilis. Next base: position 64,757 of record PVKA01006259.1, on the reverse strand, counting down.
CAATTAATATGACAAAGAAACACACTCAACTTTGGTTTTGATTTACATGTTGAGGTGCTGCATATCAATTTTATTTTTAAGGCTGAGAAATTTATTTTAAAATGTATCCTTCCCTAGTAAAATGCTTCATGAAGTCTTAGATTTGACCTCACACATTCATATGTTAGATTTGTATGTTAAAACTATGTTGAATTTGATTTTCCAGCTTCTTATCATTGATTATGTTCACGAAATTTGATTCATTCCTCTTCGCCTTTCATCAAATATATGATTGGATTCTATGATCTTAGTCACCATCAGTGCTGTACATTTTTAGAAGGCATTCCTTCTACCAAATCCTTTTCAGCACCTGTCATTCACTGCTTCAACTTCTCATTCCTGTTAACCTGGCAGCTTCTGATTGAGCTACAGGCAGCTCAGCACTTTAAAAGTATCTTCACAGGGCTGGGGAGATAGTTGAATAGAATAACCACTTGCCTGACAAGCTCAAGGGCCTGAGTTCAATCCCTGGTTCTGCCAAAAATAAAAAAAAAGTAAATACATAAAATAAATAAATATTCATTTGAGATAGCATGTAGCACTTACTTGCATTTCTGCTTCTGGTTTACTTCACATAATGGCTCTAGTTCTATCTATTTTGCTGTAAACATCAGATCTTATGCTTTTTCATAACTATACAATGCTTTATTGTGTATATATAAAACATAATTTCTTTATCAACCTATTCTTGGATGGATACTAAGGTTAATCCCATTTCTTAAATATCGTCAATACAGCTAAAATAAGTGCACAAGTTCTGGCACTTTGATATAGTGGTTTTATTTCCTTTGATACATTCCCCAAGTGGAAGTGGAAAACTTGAATCACATTATACATCAGTTATCAGGTTTCTTTTAAAAAAATTGTTTTAATGGTTACACTAAATTATATTAGTACCAATAGTGTATCTTATTGTTTTCTGATTAGTACCTCCTTGGATGTTAATGATATTGCATATTTATTTATTTACTTATTTATTTTGTATTTAAGGGGAGGTTTTACAGAGTGTTCCGGGTCTCACTACTAGATTGGACTCATAGTGATCCACCTGTTTACAGCCTCCCAAGAGCTGGGATTACAGGCTTGCACCACCACACCCAGTCTCAATTGCCATCTCAGAGTGTCCCAGGGGCAGGGCCAGCATGCAAGGCCCAGGGATCAAACCCCTAGCCCCTGTGCCTGTTTGCAGGCTCTTTAATTTGCTGAGCTATTTGGCCAGCCATTGAATATTCTTTTTAAAAAAATATTTATTTGATTGAACTCCCAGTGATCCTCCTGTCTCAGCCTCCCCAGCACTGGGATTACACCTGCTATCCATGGCTAGCATGGTGTTCAAGCGGACCTGGAACCAGCATGTCATGCAGTACCAGGGATAGAACCCGGGTCCTTGGCTTGCCACACACGTGTTTAGACCACTGAGCTATCTCCCCAGTCCTATATGCTCTTACATTTATTGGCCATTTGTATTTATTCCTTCACAAAATATCTAGTGAACTCATTTGCCCACTTCCTTCTTACATTAGCTCATGTTAGCCACAGAGAATAATGAATTTCATTTTTGTATACGTAGGCATAGGTAATGTTCTGATTTATTCCCTTCATTAGCAGGTCATTTCAAATTAAGAGGGGTTGATTTTTGGTGCTCATATTTTTAGCCTTCTATATTTGTAATATTAATCCTTCATCTGATGAACTGTTTGCAAATATTTTCTCCCATTCTGTAAATTATCATTTAGTCTGCTGGTTGTTATCGTTGACGACTAAAATATCCATTTGATAGAATCCTATTTGTCTGCCTTATTGCTATTTTTTCCCCTTTACTTGTGGAGTTGCCTAAGGATATATTACCTCTGCCAAGGTTATGTTTCCCCTGTTAGTTTAGATACTTTATAGCTTCAGGTTGAAGATTTGCACCAGGTCTGTGGTACAAATCTTGTTTTTCAGAATTCTTGTGTTTTTTGTGTATTATTGTTTTGAATGAGAGATAAGCATTGGGTATATGCCTGTCCAGTTTTCCTAACACTATTTAATTAAGAGAATACCCTTTCTTCACTATGAGAGCTTATTTCTGCTAGCAGTCGTGTGTATCATTGGTTTATGTGTCCTCTTTTTTTGCAGAACCAGGGGTTGAACTCAGGCCCTTGCGCTTTCCAGGCAAGAGCCTATTCTACTGAGCCACACCCTTGGCCCCTATGTGTCCATGTTTATGCCAATAACATGCGGCTTTGGTTTCTATAGCTCTAACTCTATCTCAGGCATTTTTTTTTTTTTCATCAGGATTGCTTTTACTGCAGGCTTTTGCGCTTCCACATGAATTGAAGATTTTCTTCTACTTTTGTGAATAATATAATTGGAAATATTATGATCATTGCATTTAAACTAAAAAGTGTTTTGAGTGTTTTGGATATAATTTTTATTTAAAAATAATTTTTAAGTTCTTAATACTTAATTTAGCTAATATCTAGAATTATCTATAAATCTCAAATATTATATAGGTTAGGAACATAATAATATTCTTCTAAATAAAAGGTTTTTTTTATTTTTCTGTTCTATGACATTTCCAAATTAAATGTTATAAATGTCACTGTTTGAAGATCCAGCATCACACATATAAAAATTATTTTCCTTCTCATGTCCTTTCAAAAAAGTTGCTTATCACGCAGAAATATGGTCTTGCTGACAAATTTCCTTCATCTTTTCATTTCTAGGGTCACCTCAGCCACTCTTGAAAGGCTTGATTGTTTAAACTTGATCTCATAATACACCCATCCTTCTTCTGTTTCTCTCTGCTGTACTGCTTTCATATATGTAGGAAGTTCTGCTACCTTGACAGGCCCTTTTTTTTTTTTTTTTTTTTTTTTTTTTTTTTTTTTTTTTTGTCTTTTTGAGACAGGGTCTCACTATGCAGTTCAGGCTGGCCTTAAGCTCACTTTGTAGCTCAGGCTGGTCTCGAACTCACAACAATCCTCCTGCCTCAGCCTCTCGAGTGCTGGGATTACAGGCATGCACCACCATGCCCGGCTACACAGGCCCTTTTCATCTAAGTAGATACTCAGTGATTCCCAGTTTATAGTAGGCAATAGTAGGTCTGGATGTTTTTAAGATTTTGTTGTTGTTGTTTGCTTCTTGTTTAGGTTTGCTGGGTACAGGGTCTTGATACAGTTCAGACTCATACTGATTCTCCTGTCTCAGCCTCCTCAGCATGAGATTACAAGTGTGCACCACCATGCCTGGTTTCGGTGGCCAGTTCAGCACTCCCCTCACTCCCTTGATCCCTGAGTATGGTGCCGGGACAGCAGGCAGTACCAGGGATTGAACATGGTCTTTCTGCTTGCCTGGCAGGCACTTAACTGCTGAGCTATCTCCCTGGCCCTCTAATGTTCTATATAATGCATGATTTACTTAGTTGTCTAAGCATAACACCCTACAGGGCGCTGTCCAACCATGAGTCACACTTCTATGCATACTCCAAGAATTATGGTGATGTGCAGCAAAAATATCAAGTGCCATTTCTGCCTATTTTCTCTATATCCAGATAGGAAAACAATACCAGATATTTTTAGATTTTCTAATGTAGTTTGTATTTAGCATTAAATTGAATCTCTTTATATTTAGTCCCTGAGATCTCAGCCATTAAACATTTGCATATTGAATTTTTACCAAAAGCTATCTCTTTTGCCAATTATTTTCTTAAGTAGATAATAATTCATCAAAAACCTCCTGGAATATGCTCAGAAGTAGATATTACTTTGGTACAGGTTTCTCTTAGCTGCTGTTTGAGCTGGGACATTGGTGCACACTTGGGCATGCACCCTCACAAAAGTTCCTTATTTGAATGAAGGGTGTGTGAGTGTTGTGTCAGTAGAGACTTTGGGGTAAAGATCTCTGGTTCTTGTGGAGCATGAAAAAAGAATCAGAGATGGCACACAAGGGTGAGGTAAAAGCAGGAAAGTCTGATTAAGTTCAAAAGTTGAATGTGTGCTCAGAATCCCAGAGTTCAAACCTGGGCCAAGGAAAATGGTGTGAACACAGGCAGTGGCAGGATGAAGGAGGAAAATCCTACCACCCTTCCAGAGCAACTTGAGTAGAGTCTTTCAGAGTGTGATTGACACTGTGATTGACAGGACTTTGTGTACTAGCAGTGGTGTCTACTGCACATGTCCTGTTCCATAATTCAGTATGATTACGATTGGATCTGCTAAACGAAATAAACCAGACACGCCACCCATGTTTAGCTTTCATGTTTTTCTATTGTGTCACAAAACCAAGGCATAAATGAGCAGCAAAACTGCTGGGAAGGGGTAGTAGAGAGAGCATGCTCAAAGGGTGAGGATAAAAGGTGAGGGAAAGGGATTGAGATGCAGAGAATGGAACACAAACATAAAATCAAAGCTTTAGTAATGGGGAGAGGCTGAAGGGTTGCATAAAGCAAAGGAGAATAGAAAAAAGTGATTAAGACATATTAGGTGAGAATTTCCTATGATGTTGTGATCCTTATGTATGGAATACATACTAAGAGAGATTGAAAATAAACAACAAAAAGTAACAAAGGATGCTGGCAGGCTCACAAATAAAATATTTGGGTGCATGATCCAATCAATGCTGTCAATGCATGAAGTTTTAAAGAGTTTCAAGTAAAGAAAGATTGTTTTGTGTCAAGCAGGCAGGTGCAGCACCCAGGCGTCTTTGGTTGGAACTTCAGAATCTCCAGGGCAGGCTCAGGGGCCTCTGTCTTCCTTAGCTCTGCCTCCAGTTCCTGGGATTCAGGGCAGTGTGCCACTGTGCCTGGCTCAGGAAAAAGAACAAGGAAGCTAGCCCTGAGAGAGATGAGTGGAAGGGAGTGTGCCGGAGCCCCCTGTGCACTTTCCATAGGAAGACGGTCTGCTTGGAGCAGACCTTCATGGCTAGGAAACGGGAAACTCATGGTTCCACTTCCCTGCTGGGTCTTCAGGTGAAGAGCTGCCACATGAAAAGAAATTGCAGGCTCCCAGATGCATTCCCCAATTTTTGGTAATATTTTTTTTTTTATTTTTCTTCTTTTTTGCCCTCTGACGCTTAAACTTTTAACATTTTTTTTTCTTTTTCTATCCATTTAACTAGGAAATTTAAATGCTATACCTCTGTGAAGCTGACTAGCAAGGAAGAGAATGTCAATAAATAAGCCAAGTTATTTAGGAAGATTCCAATGTGCATAAGAATAAAGGCCACTAATTCTCTTCCTGTCATTCTGCCTTTGTGCCTCTTACAGAGAACTCTGGACCTTAACTCTGTGTTTATAATAGTAACACCTTCAATTAAGAAAAAAAAATTATAGTTGATAACAACACTCCTGTTAGAAACTGATCTACGTGAAAGTCTTCAGAATCAGAAAGGACAAAAGGGAGAAAGGCTTACTCTGCCCCCTGTGTGGCCCTAGGCGACTAGAGCCAGCAGAGCTGTGGGTGAGGTGTGACTGGCTGCCCTACTGCAGGACAGCAGGTGGCCAGCGCTTCCAGGCTCTTTCTCTTCAATCCAAACAACTGATGCGGACATCTGCTAAATCAACAAATGTAAATTTTGTTAAAGGTAAAAGAGGAAAAGTGAAGAAAGAGGAACAGAGGAAGAAAAGAAAATGGTGAAGAAAGGAGAAGTGTAAGAAGAGATGTGTCCGTGCTGGGAGATGGATCACCAGTCGAAGTGTCTGCCTACCAAGCTCAAGGACCTGGGTTTGATCCCTGGTACTGCATGCAGTATGAGGCCCCTGGAACTGGATCTGGCGTTGCACGCCTGTAATTCCAGCACTGGGGAGCCGGAAACAAGACAATCACTACGAGTCCAAGCTGTATAGCAAAACCATGTACCAAATTAATTAATTGATAAATAAATACATTATTTTTAAAAAATTAAAGAAATGTCCCACAGTAGAGCAGCTCACAGAAAAAGCAGGAGGACAGTAAACAGCAAGATCACAATGACAGGGAGTCAATGTTCACCTCCTTTTATGCCCTCCCAGAAGCTGTGGACTGACAGGTGTTCTGCCCCTGCATCCTGTCCTGGCTGTGAGTGACAAGACATATCCTATTGCTCATACTCATCTCTCTCTCTCTCTCTCTTTCTCTCTCTCTCTCTCAGGCTCTCACTATGCAGCTCAGGGCAGGGCTGCAGCAGCATGCAGTACCAGGGATCGAACCCAGGTCTTTGCACTTGCCAAGCAGACTCCTAGACAGCTGAGCTATCTTGCAGGCCCATAGCCTCACCTCTCTTGTGGCTGAGGTTACATCCAACATCCTGTTTCCTGACAGTCTCCCTTTCCCTAATCTCCTGCTTCACCAGGTCAGGCAGTGATCTCACAGAGAAAACCACTTCTGAAGAAAAGACACTGTTCCTGGGTTAAGGAACTCTAATCAGACAGGTATAATTGAAGGGCTGGAACCCAAAACCTTGAGCTCAAACCCTCAACATTTCAACCTTCCTGTGGAAGGAAAAAGGAGACATTCATCCTCCTGCTGACACAGAATCCTAATACGCCTAAAAAATGTTCTTTACAATATTTCCCTTACATAAACTTGCTCCAGCCAATACCTAAACCTGTTAAAATTTTAGTGTCTTTACTAGAAAATTGGTCATGCAAGTTCACTTGCTGATTATGCTGGCTCACCCTAAAGAAAATGGGAAAGTTAAAACCTGAGATTGAAAATGAAAGAGGTAGGCCAGTAAGATAGCTCAACTGATTAAGCAAGTACTTGCTTAGGCAAGTGCAGGGACCAGGGCTATAGCCAGCCCCACCCCCAGGCATGCTGGGCCAGCCACTGAGCCCCAGCATGGTGGCACATGCCTGTAATCCCAGCTCTGTGGGGGCTGAACCAGAAGGATCACTATGAGGCTAAGCTGTGTAGCAACACCCTATACCAAGTACGTAAATTTAAAAAATAAGAATTGAATATATAGCGAAAGGATAAAATATTTTATCTTACTAAAATTAGAATTAATTTGTTCAAATTTTAAAACATTTCATGGACTGTTCCATATGAATATTTAAGAAGTTCAGGCAGGAAACAGTCATTAAGTAGGAAGTTAAGAGATGTAAAAATTTATTGCTATTGGGATATTTTTAGTAAGATCATTTAAATGATACAAAAATGCTTCTGGAGAAAAAAGGATTTCATGTTTAAAGAAAGGTTCTAAGAATATTTAAACAGATATGGGAAGGTTTTAAAAGACTTAGAAAAAATATTTAGAAAATGAAGTTTTTCTTTAAGTACTGATCTGATCTCAGTAATAATTTACAAAAGTTATTTTTATCAACATGATTCTGATGGTCATATTTTAAATTAAGATGTATTTAAATACCTATTGTTTTAGAATTACTTTAAATTATCACTTTAGGATTCTGTTAAACGAGTATGTTAGAAAACAATACGTATCTGGGACTAGAGATGTGTTACCCATCTGAAAACTAAATATGCTCTGTGCCTGTGCTTTGCCACAATGTGTGAAAATTTGCAAAATTAAATAGCCATACACTTAATTCATGAAAGGTAATAATACATGCTTTCTTCATATGATATACATTGAATTTGGACCTTCACAGTATAAAATGGTCCATAAAATATTTGGCTTTTTGGCCATCTATATTTTGCTCCATTCAGATGAAGGGTCAATCACAAAATACAGTCCTACTATAGAATACCAAGTCAAAATTTACTATCTTTAGCTCAGTAAGCATGTGTCCCTTTTAGTCTTATATTTATTGGGTTGATGAGCTTGTATGTTCAGTACACAAAGATCACATCTATCAAGTGAACCTGTACATGTCCATAACATAGATTTTCTTTCTTCCCTCTCCCTTGGCTCCAAAACTCCCCGACATTTATAAAACTTTCATTGCCATGTTTTATTCAATTTTGTTGTACTCCTTTTGCCTGCCGGCCTTCCTTCCCCCCTCTCTGATCACTCCTTCCCACCTGAAAATGTGCTTCCTACTTCCTAATATTGAGACTTTTATTCTTGAAATACTTTGAATTTTTCACATATAAGAAACAATGATATATATAAAATTGAGTGTCAGATGTATTTTATTTAAGATAATGTTCCCATGGTTCATCCATTTACCAAGAAATGCCTCAATTTTGTGCTGATTTGTGGCACAGTAGTGCTCCATTGTCTAATGAAAGTGTGAATTGGTACCTTGGAAATCAGTATGGAGAGCCCTCAAAAAGTCTAACTGTAGAATGGTTATTATTCAGAAGTCCACTAACAACAGATGACGTGGAACTTGAGAAAAAGTAACTTCTCTACTCTAGGGGGAGTGCAGGCTGGTACAGCCATTACAGAAATCAGTATGGACATTCCTCACAAAGCTAGCGTCGGAGTTTCCATTCAAGTCAGTGATTGCCCTCCTAAGTATCTTTCCAAAAGAACTGACATCAGTATACTACAGTGATGTATGTGGACCCATGTTTATAGCAGCACAATTTGTCATAGCTAACTCTTGGAAGCAACACAAATGCCCATGAACTGAGGAATCGATAAAAAAAGACATATTTGGGGGGGGGGTCAGGCCAAATAACTCATCAAATTAAAGCACCTGAGCACAGGCACAGGGGCTAAGGGTATGATCCCCAGGCCTGCCATGCCAGCCTTGCCCCTGGGATACACTGAGATGGTGATTGAGACTGGGTGTGGTGGTGTGCGCCTGTAATCCCAGCTCTTGGGAGGCTGTAAACAGGAGGATCACCAAGAGTCTAATCTCGTAATGAGACCCTGAACACCCTATGGACTCTTCCCTAAAATATAAAAATATATATATATATATATATATATATATATATTTTATACAACAGAGTATTACTTAGCTTTAGAAAGATAAATTCAAGGCTTTTGTAGATAAATGGATTTAACTAGAAACTGTAAAGGTAAGAGAAATATATCAGACCCCCATAAGCAAACATTGTATTGTTTCTTAAGTAAGAGAACATACAAAAGAGAACCCAAAAGAGCATACAATAATTGGATAATTTGGAGGGTTGAACTGCCACGTTCTGCTGGTCTTTTGAAAGGAGCAATTAAGGTCTAAATTTTTTATCTTTTTAGTGTTATTATTTTCCTTTTAATTTATTTTATCATTTTGTGAGTCAATTTTGCTCATTTATATCTGGTAATAAAAATAACTAGTTTGAAAGTAACATCATGCAATACAGCAACCATTGTTGAATCGCTATTACTTTGTTTAGTGAAAATTTGTATAATTTCTCATGCTGTTATTTTATTATTACTTTGTACTCATTAAAAATAAAAGCAAAATGATTTAGGGATTCCATTTAACTCAGCTATTTTCCTTGTAGGTATCTTCCTGAAAGAATTAAAGTTGTCATACATTGATATATGTGTACCCATGTTTATAGAAGTACAATCATACTAGCTAAATCTTGGAAACAGTCATCTGCTCATTACAGATGAATGAATAATGAAGATATGCATACAATGTTACCTTTTTAAATTTGAGTTAAATTTAAGTTGAGTTAAATTTCTATTTTTAGCCAACGATACTATTTGTAAACAGTAGCACTATTTTTAAACTGATAAGAGATCAAGGTCTGTTTTTTGTACTTGTCAGTGTTCTTTTATTTTGTATTTTTATTATACATATTTGCAGCATATAATGTTCACATTCCTTGAGAAAAATTTGTGCATATATACACTTTAACATATGAAGAATTTTTTTCTTTTTTTTTTTTTGTATTTTAGGGATGGGTCTCCAGGGTGTTCAGGGTTTCACTACTAGATTGGACTTGTAGTGATTCTCCTTTTTACAACCTCCTAAGAACTGGGATTACAGACGTGTACCACCAAGCTCAGTCTTAATTGCTGTCTCATTGTGCCCCAGGGGTGAGGCCAGAACAGCAGGCCTGGGATCAAACCCCTGGCCCCTGCACTTGCTTGTAGGAGCTTTTATCCACTGAGCTATTTGGCCAGCCCCCCCCATACAAGGAATTATTTTTTAATTTTATTTTTTAAAGAGTAAAAACAAACCGAAAGCAAAGACAAACAGCAAAAATAAAGCCAAAAGCAGACCTACATAAAACAATTCATATGGTACATAGTTTCAAAACAAAAATAGTAAATAAAGATGGTTGTTACATTGCATATTTTTAACCTCAAACCTGTTGCTCAGGTTAAGATACAGGTTTGCAAGATCAGACAAATAATTGAATATTAATGCTTGTTTTCAATAAACCTTAATAGTTTTTTTATTGACTTTCTTGCTTTATTGTATTTTAATTTATTTTAAAGAGAGTATAACACAAATTGATAAGATATTAGAAATGGTGTGCATTTAGAAGAATGAGATGAGAGGATTCAGCCAGAATTTTTATACTGCAGATTTCTGTCTTCAGTGTAGTTGCTCCCAATGCAGATATTACCATACAGACTTAGTAAAAGTGAAAATTTTAAAAATAAACTGCTATGCCTTGGGTACTTATTTTACCCATGGCTGGGGTGATACCCTGACAACTAACACTAAGAAAGGAAAGGTTGATTTATCTCACAGTTTATGGGAGATTCAGTCCACACTCTGCAGACCCTAAGGCAGACAGCAGCAGCTCACAGCAGCTGAAAACGACAAAGAGAAGCAGCAGCCGCAGCATCGTTCAAGTTTCTCTTCCTTCCACCCCACCTGGGAAGACCAGAGCTCCTTCAAAGAAGTGGAAGTGGAAAAGCCTTTCTCAACCCATTTATGTACCCTCTTCATTCTGAGTCACTCTAGGGCAGCATTCCCAACACTAGGATGGGTCCTCCTTTCCTCAGGCCATAGTATCACCAAGCTGATCCAGACCAGCTGGACTTTGAACAACCCAAGTTGCCAGGATATTTCAACCACCACAATCCACCCCTTGCCAACTGGGCAGCTAGACATACTTCTTTAAACCAATCTCCAGATGCAAAGATATGCTTGTTAGCATTTCACAACTTGGACATAATAACACAGCTTTAACAATCCTATGAATTGCTATTAAGCCTATCAGCAGTATATCATATGAGAACTGTAACATCTTGTCCGTGGGCCCCAAAAGACTCATGCACATCCCTCTATGTAAAGACACTTAGTCTATCTGCAAGACTTTCCAAAGTCCTAACAGTTTCAGCATTGCTGAAAAATCCAAGTCCCAAGATCTAAAGCAAACTTTTAGCTGTGAGCTCCTGCACAAGTGAAAAGCTTAACACTTCCAACATTCAAAGGCAAAAGATAAACATTTCTATTCCAAAAGGTATACACAGCAGTATACAAACCACTGGGACCAAAACTGGTCCAAAATCCAGAAGAGTAAACATTAAGTCCTATAGTTCCATGTGGAATATCCAAAGCAACCTATAATGACTTGTGAACACTGAAACCTTACGTGGTTTCACCCTTATGGCACTTGTGCTGATAGCCCCCATGGCTTCTCTCTCAGGTCTATATTGCTCCCTTTTTGCAGCTTCCTTAGACAATTTATGTTTTTGGGTTTTTCAAACTTCTTAGGTTTCCACTGAATACTTCTCACTCACAGCTTTACACACTATCCTCTCAGGGCGACATTATCTGTCGTTCTGAAATCTAGGTGAAGCCTTCTTAACCTCATAAATCCTGCACTCCAAATGAGCCTAAAACCAAAGCCACGAGGATGATGTCAAGGACTGCTAGCTGGATCAGTAGCCAGGCTTTCCTCTCTTTTGACTCTAGGGGTTGAATGTCTGGATTCCTGAGCAATCTGACCCTGATTCCAAGGAGCACATTCTTTATGCCACAGCCATTCTGGAATATGGTGTACCCGCTGCCTCCATTCTGGAACATGGGACTCTGCAGCTTTCTCCTCCTAGCAAAGTCCCTCACCTTTGTGATTCTGAGGCTGCAAAAGGCAGCCATGCCACTTCCTATGATGCCCTCATCACATCTTTTCTACTCTCCTGTTCCTCCTGGGAAATGGAGATCTCAGCTTTATGTTTGCAGTCCACAGTCTTCTTGATGCTTCCTTTCTGGCCAAACTCACGTGTAAAGTAATCCTGCTGGGCTCTTTCCTCTTGACTCTCAACACATATCTGATGGAAAGCCCCCAACAATATCCATGCCACTGCCTCAACATTCGACTATCTTGAGATTTCTTTTCGCAAGATTAACTAGTCCACTGTGCTTAATCTCAGTCTTTTCCTGCTCAGAGATTCTTGTTTTGTGTGTCCCAAGATTTTTCCTTCTCTATTGACTGAATGAGCTATCCTCCATATGTACATATAGGGCTTTGGTGAGGTTATTATCCAAGTACCTTCCAACATTATTACCCAAAGGAAAGCATGTTGTTAAGGCAGGTATGGTTTCCTATTTACAGTAGTCAACTAGCAATACTAACAACAGCTAATAAAATTTAGAAATTTAAAAAATTTTGTAACTGATGGCTTTGTACTTTAGACCATAGGAGGAAACATCATATGTACATAAGAAAGTCGTTTACAAATTAGGAATTTGGATTTAAATTAGTTCCCCTGAGTTCTGTCTGGGCACATCCCCTTCATGTGCCTGGAGTCTTCCAGGTACACTAATTCATCTATGTTGCCTCTTGTCACCCCTGTACTCTGAGGATCCTCCCTATAGGCCTGGGCCTTAGTCTTGGCCTTGCTGGGCCTAGCAGTATGCTTCAGTTCACCAGATGTAGATCTACCAAATTCGAACTCACGGCCAAGAGAGATGGCTCTGTAGAATAAGCGCTTGGCTGGCAAGTGCAAAGGCCTGAGTTCAATCCCCGGTTCCACCAAAAAAAAAAGACCAAATTCATCCAGCTGGACTGGGTTCTGGACTTGACTCCTTCTGGCTCTACCCTGCTGAACTGCACCAGCTGGGCCTGGATGCTTGACTTAGTTCAAGAATTGTTAAGTGATTTGAAATTTCACCTCACAAACAAAAGCTTCGTTAATATGTAAATATTTCTATGTTTCTGTTATTTTGGTGATTGGGCTTCTTTGTATGTGAAAGCTACTTGTGTTTCCCAGATGTAAAAGCTTTAAAAAATGTAAAGCTTAGGTGAACACCTTACATGATGTTTTTTCCAAACTAAAATTGTGATGAGAGAAATTTCAGGCTTAATTGTTCTTAATTGTATTGTGACAACTAAATATGCCCACATATTATGCATGCTAAATAAGTAATTATTAAAATCAAGCATTAGTTACCTAAAAGACTATTCCTCTATACAAGTATACTCTACTTGAAAACAAAGCTGCTTTATTTTTAAACATTCTATTTGTTCTTCAAAGTGGGCAAATTTAAATGCAAATATATAAATGACATTTAGCAGTTTATAATTCAGTAACAATATCAATGTTTTTAATGTACAAAAACATTGATGTTGAATATGTTATATATCATGGTTTTTGTACTAAGATGAAATTAAATGCATTATTTGAAGAAATAAAATTCCTTATATGTTTCAAAATGATCCCAATAACCTGAGGAAAATTTATCAGGATAAAATTCACTACCTTTACCCCAAGAGCAGTAAAACTTGTTTTCTGGGTGTCCAATCCTGAAGTCTGGAAATCAAAGCAAAGATGAAAAAAAATACAAAGAGAGTCAACATTTGGCCCTTGCTCCCTGTGGTCAGCTGATACCCAGAGAATGGCAACGGTCTTCTACAAAGGCACTTGCAACACTAACGAGTCACCCAACAGGAAGAGCAATGTGATTGTGAGGAATCCAGAGACCAGGAACCAGCCAGTGCTCTTTCTGTAAAGTGGGGGGTCAGTCAGTGGAGAGTAGGATGACCCATGTGGCCAAGGAGGCCATGTGGTCAGTGAGACCTTGACCCTTCCCAAGGGACAACACAGATAAGGAAAAAAGAACTGAAAGAGTCTTTCTGTAAAGTGGAGAGTCGGTCAGTGGAGAGTGGGGTGGCCCATTCTGCCAAGGAGGCCATGTGGTCAGTGAGACCTTTAGCCTTCCCAAGGGACAACACAGATAAGGAAAAAAGAACTGAAAGAGTCTCTAAGCTACTTCTATGTGTCCTCATTTAACCCATCAGGATTGTACATTGACCGTAAAGGAGGAAGGGACATTAGTTTTAATTGATACAGATTTTATTATGACTTACATTTAAACACTTAGGGAAAAAGGGATAATAGTGCAAAAATACTGAGATCATGACAGAGTTTAACAATGCACCAGGTCTACTCAAGGAAAAGTACAAGTGGACAGCATTCATTTGAAAAGCTTAGATTTCCACCTCAACTTTCTCCAACCTCATGTGTGTCTCCCTAGCCTGCCATTGGGAATGGTTTATATTCCTAGACACAAGTTGATTTTCTAAACCTGTATCCTTTATCTTGCCTAACCATATTGTCATGATGATATTTTGATGTACATTCAATATCTGTCTGGTACAGATTTGGTTTGTTTTGTAGGAATCTCTGTAGAATAAAAATATCAGTATAAATATTCTAGCTGTTAAGCATTGCTGCATTTGTCATGTGAAGTGACTTTCTTTTTCAGCTTTGGGCCAAACCTCAGCTCCTGAGCACAATAATAAGAGTTTTAATGGTCCAATAATATGAGTACATAGCCAGTATCATTTGTATTATTTGGGGGGCTTTTATAGCTTTTAATTTTTAATATAGGAATTCATTAAATTTTATTGACAAAGTGAGAATGTCTCCATGTGCTCTTAAACTTCTTGTGTTATAATTTGGTAAAAATCTCACATCCAGAGGGCCCTGCTAGTTAGCTCAGTTGTTTAAGTGCCTGCTTATGCAAACGCAATCAGGAGCAGGATACCGTGGTTCAATCCCCAGATCTACATGCCTTTCCAGACCCACCTTTGAGGCAGCCTGAGCTACCAACAATAAAAATAAAAATAAAATAAAATCCTCTCAATTTTTTGAGCAGGGGAGATAATGCAGTAGCATAAGCACCTGGCAAACACAAGGTCCTGAGTTCAATCCCAGGTACTGCAAAAAACAAACAAACAAACAAATACACAAAAACCCTTACATCCCATGTATGTTAATAGTGAATAAATATCTACACAAATGTAACCAAAAGCTATTTTATAAAAGGCTGATGTTGCAGGTGGCATGATTTTACCTGGTTTCTACCACTTTCCATTTTCTGAGCCACCATTCTCCATCATTCTACTTTTGGTTAATGGTGACAACATGATTAACATGTGTTTATGTTTTCTTCTCTCAGAGGCCATGATTTCCAAGTCAAGCTAATGCTCACTTAGGGCTCTCAACCCAATGTAGGAGAGCAACTGTGTTATCAATCTTGTCTTCATTAGATCAGGCAGTGAGAGAGCTTGAGGAATAAGTCACTTACTCTTGAGGAATACGGCACTTCAATGCCTCCTTGATAGAATTACACAAGACATTTTCCCTTGTCTCTTAAGGTTAAAAATGATTTAATCTCTCAGGACAGAGGTTTCTTGGGTCCTAATCCATGAAGATTGAAGACTTGTGCCAATGAAAAAGAAGATATGGTCTTTATTTCTATCCTCCCTTGATAACAACTTATAGAATAGTCCTCTCTTCAAGTACCAGGCCTTAGATATATATGTATTTTTTTTTCTTTTTGGTGATACAGGCTCTGGCTATGCAATTAGGACTCCTAGTGATCCTCCTGTCTTAGCCTCTCTAGCACTGAGGTTACAGTTGTAGGTCACCAGGCCGGCTTTCGGGGCTGGCACAGTATATAGTACTGAAGATCGAACTCAGGACCTTACGCTTGTCAGGCAGGAGCTTATGCCACTAAGTTATCTCCCCAGCCATCAAGTGCTGGTCTTATCATTTCCAGGGAAAAGAATGCTATATCAGCAGAGATGTACCATAATATTTTAAAATATGAAAATAGTTGTAGATCCGTATGTTATCCTAGGAGCAGACCCCTAATACATCAGAATGAAGTCTCCAAAAATGTCACACTCTGATCCAATGGACAATTACCTGCCTATCCAGGGAATACCGTAATCTAGACCTAATCTTTATTATAAGGTCATCTTGATCTTCATTCGGTTGGTGCCTCATTCAACTATTCTCCAAAGGCTATAATCTCATCTCTATTTTCTCTTCTTTCAAATCAAAAGTTTTTAACTGGAAATTTGTGCTTCTGTGCCAGTTTTAATTTCTAGTATTGTTCCTGTGCAGGTGTTGTACCAGTAACCAAAGGCTGAGGGACAGAATGGGCAGTGCACCAGGGAGATGCTGTTCAAATGGTACAAAATTCTGAATAGAAGGAATAAATTTTAGAGGAGTATTTCATAATATACTGACTACTGTAAAGACAATATCTTATACACTGGAAATTTGCCTCCATTGTAGATTTTTAATTTCCTCATCACAAATACAAATGTGAAGTAATGTGTGGGAGAGAGAGAGAGAACTTAAATTGCATGTATATTCAAAATAAATGGAAGATAAGCATATGCATATTTTATTTATGTCTTACAGGGTCTCACCATGCAGTTCAAACTCTTAGTAAGTGTCCTGTCTCAGCCTCTCCAGCACTGGGATTACTGGTGTATGCCAGCCCTCCCTGTTTGGTAGTCAACTCTGTGTGCCTGGGATTCTGGAGCTGGCATGGTGTGTGGTACTAGGGGATGAACCCGGATTCTTATGTTCACCAGGCAGGTGCTTAGACCACTGAGCTGTCTCCCCAGTCCTACACGAATATTTTAACCCATTTACTTTGAATTTGTTGTTAACCAAACTGTTTTCCTGTTTTTCTCAGAAATGTAAACACTGAATTAGGTTCTATTCCTAAAACCAGTTTTTCAAGCTTTTCATGGTAAGATATAGCTGATCAATGAAATATCAGTGAAATTATTTTGTTCAATTTTTAGTCAATATCCTTGAAGCAAATGACTAATTTTTCCCCCTCCAAGGGATGAAACTCAGGACCTTGCAGCTTCCCAGGCAGGCACTTATGTCACTGAGCCATGTCCTTGCCCCCAGTAATATGAAGGCTAATATGGTGTTGGAGACATTTTCACGTATTTCCTTTTTGTGAAAAAAGAAAGAAAAAGAATACCAAATAGTGATAGTAAAACAAAAAGAAAAAGATCTACAAACTGCTGTGCAGGGTTTCGGGGTAAGTCCTGAGAGGATTTGACTGACCTTGTCAGATATTAAAGTTACATTTTTTTGTTATATAGGTCTTGCTTCATCTTGGTCTTAAACATCCAGCAAAAATGTATAAAAACAAAGTATAAAAAGCAAAGCCATGTTAATATGATGTAAAAGGCTCAAGTCAACAACTTCTGACATTGCCAGTACTATGGATAACTAACTACTATTTTGGATTACTGAATTATATTGGATTATTTTACTGAATTCATGTACCTACAATATATGAATGGCAATGGAATACCCATCTATGACAAATAAATGAAAATGGGGATATAAATGGAAGACCATTTTATAGTTAAAAAATATGTATCTGTTTATACAGAATAGTTAACATAGGTATACAGCTACTTTCAGTTAATGACAAGAGCATTTTCAACTGGTAGTGTTTAGACAAGATATCATGTCTGCATATAATACTCTGAATGGCAACATGCAATGTATTAATTTTTGCAACTGTCCTACTAACCTATTAACCTCCCCTACATCATGCGTCAAAAGCTTGGTTACTTTAAAGTTAATTTAACTCCAAAAATGAGATCACAATGAATACTGGCAGAACATGCAGTTAAACAAACCCAGTCTATCTCTGCTGGGCTAGACCTTCTAATATATAAGAAAATCAAGTTCTTTGCAGTTTTTTCCATTATCTTAAGTTTTTGGACTCTTGCGTTATGTGAGACACCCGTTTTATAACTCTCATTGCTACTTCTTTCTCAATAGAATTATTAAAAAATAAAATAAAAAACAAAACAACAACCGTAGAAATGATGCAAGGGCTGGCCAAATAGCTTAGCAGTTTAAAGTGTCTGCAAGCAGGTGCAGGGCTGGAATTTGATTCCTGGACCTGAGGTGGCCGGCCCCGCCCCCAGGGCATGCTGAGACAGCAATTGAGACTGGGCATGGTGACATGTGCCTCTAATCCCAGAATTTGGGAGGCTGTAAACAGGAGAATCACTATGAGTCCTAACTAGTAGTGAGAGCCTGAACATCCTGTAGACCTTTCCCTAAAATACCGAAAGAAAAAAAGAAATGATTCAAGATTTCCCTAAAGAAAGTAATATGATCAACAATATTTTTTGTTTAATTTTTACGCTTGTGGAAAGTTGAAAGAGTGACTGAAGCTTCCGTCTTCATCTAACATAATACAAAAGAGGCCAAAAACTTAAGGTAATGGAGAGAACTGCAAAGAACTTGGTTTTCATATATATTAGAAGGTGTAGCCCAGCAGAGATACACTGGATTTATTTAAAACTGCATCCTCTGTCAATATTCATTGTGATCTCATTTTTGGAATAAAATTACCTTTAGAGTAACCAAGCTTTTGGTGTCTGACCCCTTTATGCTGCCTTGGATCGGACTGAGGTGAGGTGCTGGCCAACAGCACAGAAAACAAAACCAAATCAGACCAGTGGGTTTGAGCAGAATGAACCTTTCTTGAAAACAAAACCATCAAGACAGTAAAATTATCACTTTTAGAGGAGGTGAAAATATTTGCCAGTTATCACCTGACAAAGATTTGAAGTCCGGAATATGTAAGGAACTCGAACAATTTACCTAGCGAGTAACCCAATTAAAGAGGTGAATGACTGGAAAATGCATTTCTCAAAAGAAGAAACACAGATGGTCAAGAAATACATGAAAGGGTGGACCAAACAGCTCACCCAGTTAAAGCGCCTGCTTAGACAGATGAAGGGGCCGGAAGTGGGAGCCCCAGCCAGCCGTCCCGGCCCTGCCCCCAGGGAGCACTGAGATGGAGACTGAGACTGGACATAGCGGTGCATGCCTGTAATCCCAGCTCTTCGGAGGCTGTAAACAGGATGATCACTCCGGGTCCGATCTATACAGTGAGAAAGTGTAGACCCTGGCCAAAAAAAAGAAAAGAAAAGAAAAGAAAAGGAAAGGAGAGGAAAGGAAAGGAAAGGAAAGGAAAGGAAAGGAAAGGAAAGGAAAGGAAAGGAAAGGAAAGGAAAGGAAAGGAAAGGAAAGGAAAGGAAAGGAAAGGAAAGGAAAGAAAAGGAAAGAAAAGAAAAGAACTACATGAAAGTGTCTTCAGTACCTTATTAACCTTCAGAGACATTCAAGTCAAAACAATAAAGAAAGAAAAAAAAAAGGAAATCACTGTAGCCTATGTGGAAAACCATTTGGCTGCCCCATAAAAACTGAAAGGGGACCTGGCTCCCGACCTGCTTTCCCACTTCAAGGTATAAAATCAGCAAATGAGGGCTACCTGTCCACCAGTGTTTCCCACTGCTGTATTCACATTAGCTAAGATACAACATCAACCTAAGTGACCACCAATGGGTTGTTTAGAAAAATGAAGTATATGTACACAATGGAGTGTTATTAAGCTAAGATATTTAAATTTTATAACTGAAGTGAAAAAGGAAGGGACTAATAGATACTAATAGTGAAATATGCCAAACACAGACAAGTGCCACACACATTTCTATTTTTACTATTTTTATGCTGTCTTTAGATGTAGACATTAAAAAAATTTTACATGGATTATTACTAATAATCAGTGGACATGGGGAGGTAGAAAATGTGTACAAAGAGGAGGCTAGAGCCAGGCATGGTGTCATACGCCTAAAATCCCAGCACTTGGAGGCTGAGGCAGGAGGGAGGAGGACTGCCGTGAGTTTGAGGCCAGCCTGGGCATACTACATAGAGAGACTCTGTCTTAAAAAAAGAGAAAGAAAGAAAAAGAAAATAAAACAAAATCCAAAGTGGTTTAATTGTGCTAGTACGCCTTATATCAATATATTAAAATATCACACGGTACCTCATTAATAAATACAATTAAAACATGTTAATAAAAATTAATTCATTAAAATAAGATGTTGTCTCTTGAGGGCTGATTAATATAAACTTCATATTTGCCTAAACTAAGTAATATGGACACAAAGATTTCTTCCCTACTACACATTTATAACCAGCCTGCTTGCCTGCCTGCCTGCCTTCCTTCCTTCCTTCTTTCCTTCCTTCCATGCATTCTTTAGAGCATTAATTTTAACATGTTTTTTTTCTTTTTTTTTTTGGTGGAACCGGGTATCAATCTCAGGCCCTTGCATTGCACTTGCCAGGGAAGCGCTTATTCCTAACATGTTTTAAATTATAAATTTTCTCTTCTCTTTGAGGTCAAAATCCTCTAGAAACTAAGTATAGCTGTGCCCATGACCTGAGTACGGCTGTTGTATTTCTAATTATCAAGATAAATGATTCTTTGGGCCCCAATTTATAGGACATTTAGAACCTTAAATAGGGAAGTCAATCATGTGGGTCAACCTCCCCAGTGCATTCATACACAGACAACATCTCTGCAAATGCTAATTGAATGGGAACAGAAGCAAGCAGAATGAATGTATACAGGTTTTAGATAGAATTCCTTGTTCAATGGGCTACAAAGCAGACCTGCAATATCCAAATCGACTTTAATATAATTTCTTAATTTGCAAAGAAGGCAAAAGTAAGGAATGGGCTATGTAACTAAGTTTGTCTAGAACATTCTACACCAACTCAAACAACTTTAGATACGAGCTGGCCATTGCCAGAATGATTTTTTTCAGAGACTTGACCTGTGAGCCCTGGGTGCTCTGTAGAGAGATTACAAACAAGTGTTTTAAGATGTGCTGAGGAATACATTTTCATGGAACACAGCGTGCTCTCAAATAGGAAAGAGAAGAACTGGAATTCCAAATACATGACTCAGAATCTACGTTTTTACCTCCTTTACTTCCAGAGGTTGTTTCTTCAGAGTACTTCATTTTTGTTTCATTATTCATACATTTATGAAAAATATGCGATTTCACACAGTCTCAGATTTCAGGAAATGAGATGAATCTTGGAATACAAAAGTGTCATATTTACTTTAGAGAAATGCTGTGTATATTCTCCTTAAGGAAATGAGTTTGTTTGTGTGACTACAAAGGACAATTGTGTCTGAATGTACTAAATCTTAACTCATATCCATTTGTTTATCATTTTGCAATGCAACCCTTTGAGTTTGAACTGGGTATACGGTTACCTACAATAAAGATTACATTTCCTGGATTCTCTAAAAGCAATGAGTAATCATGCAAGTAAGTTCTAACTAATAAACTAGAATAATATACAGTATATAAAATGCCCAAGAAGATCACTTAAAAGTTACATGAACTACTGTTTATACTGTTTTCCTTTGTTAAGCATATACCACAATGAGTAGATATTCGGACATTTTACTGGATCTTATTTTGAAAATCTATATTCAAGAGTTAACAAGAAAAAACTTTTCTAGTAACCTTTCACTTCAGTAGGTAATTTAGGATGAAAGGGTTTTTTTTTTAATGTACTTAGTACAGGATCTCACTATGCAGCTGGGACTCTCAGTGATCCTCCTTTTTTCAGCCTCCCCAGCCCTGGGATTACAGCAGTGCGCCATCACCCAGAACTCAGCTCAGTGCCCCAGGGGTGAAACCAGCTCAGCATTTGAGGATGAATGAATTGCTTTAAAATTTCACTACCCTTATTTACACCATGATTCCATCTAAGATGCATCAAGATCTTTTAAGAGTCAAACTACTGCTAGGAGACTCAGATCTGTGGAAATGGCTCACAACGTACACATGAACATTATTGTGTAATTCTAGCTTTCTTTAAAAAAAAAAAGGCATTTAAAATGCCTCCCTGGAAGTGAGGAAGCTATCAGGGTGAAGGGCTTTTGTATTTAAGATTATTTGATAAGATAGTATCATCTACATTATTTTGTTCTTGATAACTGTACAGCTGAACTGAACTTCACGAAATTTGCTTATGAAAATAAATGTTTCTTCTGAATTCTAAAATAACTAGCAGCATTTTCTGAATGAATTAGTAAACTGTGGTCTTACATACTGTATTTACTATCATATGTATTTATTAATATTCTTTATTATGCTCAAATTAAAGCAGTGACTGGGGAAGCAAAAGAAATTCCAATGTTACTGGTAGCCTTTACCTTTCCAAATATTACTCCTGCCTACCAAAAGTGACCCACAGAAATTTCTCACCTCTCAGATAACTCCTCACATCCCTGAGTAGGATCCAGCAATGAGTAGACCATAGCAGGAATATGGTGTGTATTTGTCTGAGTGCCTGATTTTGAAGGGGTTGGATTATATTGACTGTATTTGCAAATTTGAATTATATGGCTCATCTATGTTTTAATCTCAACAATTACCTGTCTCTGGAGAAAGGATGTTTTCTTCAAGTTTCCTGGAGATGCATAATCCTTATATTTAAAGCTACCTAGAATAAAGACTACTATGTTGTGTTTTAGTTTGATTAAAATAAAAGCACTGGGACTGGCAAGAGAGCTCAGCTGTCTAAAGCTCCTGCTTAGGGAAAAAGCATAGGGACTGTGGTTTGATCCCCAGCACCATATGCTGCACCAGCCCCACCCCTAGGGCAGACTGACCTGGCCATCAAAAAATAGATAAGTAAATACAATAAATACACCCATACAATTGCTTTATTGATAAATTTTACTTCTACAAACAGCTAGATATTTTTAAACTCCATATTAGATTGAATTTGTATAAATAGCTCAAAAGGTAAATGACACATGAAAACCTTAGAGCACCTTCCCCAAAACAAATTATTATTAAAGAGTAATGTTAGCACATAGCTATTGAGCACCTCGCCACTTATTTGTCACTTTCATCTGATCAATAGAACAGAGTAATATTTAACAGAATAAAGATGGCGCGTACCTCAGCAGATTTTCCTACCAACTGCCTAAGAGTTACAACTTTCTGTTCATCAGTGGTATTTTGGAAAATGCTAATTATCTGTATTTTAATGTGTTCGATGCTAGCATGAAGTATAAAACAATGTGTGAATCTAAAGTACAAAAATATATCAATTTTAAAATGCTTCCCTGGGAGCGAGGAAGCTATCAGGGTGAAGGGCTTTTGTATTTAATATTATTTGATAAGATAATAACATCTACATTATTTTATTCTTGATAACTGTACAGCTGAAAACAATTTTCATTATTTAAATTTATGGCCTTTTATGATAGAAGTTAGTTTTAGTCTTCTCCCTTGAGCCTGCAAGAATAAAATATTATCTACTCTGTTCAGGTATACTATGAAGTGAGCAAGAAAGAACAACAGATTTCTAAAATTATGTTTTGCATTATTCAAAAATCAAGGAATAGTCCTGTAAGAGATAGCTTTCACATATGTAACCTTTCCTTTCCTCTTTAACAGATTTTGATTTTAGCTTTCCTAATAACTACGTAGGTCAAGGACTATAATATTTCGCTTTATTTTTTCTCTAACTTTTTTCTCAGTCTCTTGCAGTTTACCTTGTTAATAATGGGTAGATATTCCAGTCTCCAGCAAGATGAAATCTGTACTTTTAAAAGCACCAAGCAAAATGAAAGAAAACAAAAGAATGAGGTTGGCATGGAGATTTTATTCCAAATGGCAGCATGTGCTTTTTAGTTATTGATTACCCCACAGCCCAATTGAAAATTAAAATTTGAAGTGCATGAATACACATAGTTCTTTGAAAATGGTACTGGATACAAGTGCTTCTCCAGACTGTTTAGAAAGATTAATAATAATAATAATAATAATAATAATAATAATAATGTACATTAAAGAACCAACAGAAAGTCTTCGAATCTATAATTGTCATTACTTTTGTCATAAGATACGCCATCGTATGTATGTAGAACACACTTCTGCATCCAATTATCTGATAATGGACACAAAGGCCTGCTTCCTTGCTAGAGTTAATGTGAAGAGCAGCAGGGTAAGCACAGCATTCAGGGCTCTTTCCCAGGCTGACTCCTGCATTGCTTTGGAAATGCACCCAGACATGGAATAGCTGATCGCACGAGAGCTTTTTTGCTTTCAGATGCTATTTTACATGGTGACCGTGTTATTTTGTATTTCCACATTCTCAACTTATGTTTTAGCAATAGCCATGCTTTTATCTTTTTAGTTTTTTTTATTTATTTTGCAATAGGATTGCACTGTGCTCAAACTTTTACTAATCCTCCTCTCAGCCTTCCTAGCTCTGGGATAACTGGTGTGGGCCATGACGTCCAGTTTCAGTTCGGTTCACCCAAGACTCCGGTGCCAGCATGGCATGCAGTACCGGGGATTGACCCTACGTCCTTGAGCTTGCCAGGCAGCGCTTAGACCACAGAGCTATCTCCCCAGCCCAGAAATAGCCATTCTAATAGGATGACCTACTAACTTAGTTTTGACTTCTATTTCCCTCATGACACATGATAAGTAAAATTTTTATACTTTTTTCTGGCAATTCCTATTTCTCCTTTTAAGAGATAATTATTGAGATGTTTTGATCACTCTAAAATTTCATATTTTTTATTAATCTTTTGAATTCATTATACGTTATGGAGACTAACTTCAGTCAGATGAATATTGTCTTCCATTCTGAAGGTTATTTCTTCATGTTGCTGAGCTTTTCCTTTTCTGTGTAAATATTTGCTCTTTACTTTGATTTAATACAACCTGTCAATTTCTCTTTTCTTGGAGTGTTCTCCATGAAATCATAACTTGAATCAATATCTTTTTATTTATTTATTTTTTGTTTATTTATTTATTTATTTATTTATTTATTTATTTATTTATTTATTTATTTTGTGGTACTGGGGATTGAATTCAGAGCTCTGCCCTTGCCAGGCAAGCGCTTATTCTACTGAGCTATCTCCCTGGCCTGAGCCAATATTGGGAAATGTTTTGTTTACTTTTCCTATTACAATTTCAGAACTTCAGGTTGTACCTCAAAATGCTGATTCATTCTGAGTTAATTTTTATACAAGCTCAGAGACAAAGTCAAGTTTTAATCTTGTACGTGCGGATATATATCTTTCCCATCGTCATTTTTGAAGTCGGTGTTTTATCTAATGTGCATTTTGCAGATCTCTATGGTAAATCAGTTGATTGAATATGTGAGATTTATTGCTGGGTTCTCTATTCTGTTCCATTGATCTATGGGTTTTATTTTGGCAGTATCTTGCTGGTTTTGTTTTCATGTACAGGTAAATGTCTTTATAGTATAACAGAGAATGGTCTATCCTGGACAGAAGATGGTGTTGGATCCTTGAAAACTTAAACTGCCAGTGAATTTCAGGTTCTGTTACTTCTATTTCTCAGAAATAAAGGGCTGGTTATTACGATGCATGGCTGGCCCCTAAGAACGATCCAGTGGTAGGATCTGCCTGTGTAAGTGAAGCTAATTCTTGCCTCCAAACCTTGGTGTTACTCAGTTCTTGGTCATGGGTTTGCCATTATAATATCAAGTTTTAGGGCGCCTGCTGCTTCTTACTTTGCTCAAGATTGAATTGGCTGTTTAGGGTCGTATATGTTTCTGTGTGCTTTTAGGCTTTTATGTTTTGGGGGGTGATGTGAATAAGACCGTTTCATGATTATTTCTCAATTCCTTATTGATGTACTCAGAAGTACTGAAGTATTTTCAAGAAATATCTAAGTCATGTTTTAAAACATGACCTTAAAATTAAAGAAGTACTGAACTATTTCTTATTCATATTAGCATTTGCACATATATTTTACATTTTAATTCATTCCTAAATTTTTATTTATATAAAAGAGAGTGAAAATCAGTTATGTATTGTCATTTTATATGATCAAAACTTATTTAAACTGATATTTAAAATTTATTTAAAATAAAATGCACTTACTAAAATGCTAGATTTAGAACCCTGGAATTCCATTTTCATATGAATCACATACATCCTCTTCATTTCTGTCTTTAGATACTGAGAATAGTAAAGGTACTTTTAACTTTAAAATTATAATCATGATTAATTTGGCCATCTACATTTTTATCACATGGGTTAGGTAGAATTTTTATTTTGGAAAGCTGAATTAGGTCAACTTAGTGCACATTTTTGGCTAGATGTATCTTTTTCTTTTTGACTTTTTATTTAGTTTTGTCTTTCTGAGAAAAGAGTCCATTCAGGCTGCTCAGTTCAGACTGAGCTTGAGCTTCCTTGTAGTGAAGGCAATGACCCTCCTGTCTCAGCCTCCTGAGTGCTAAGGTTATAGGCTCGTGTCACCACTCTCAATTTGCCTAAACTATTTTAAAGCATGGACCAAAATAATGTCTTATTCACAAGTGATTACATTACATTTTAACTGAATTGAAATTCATTTTCTAACAAATTAAATATATATATGTGTGTATATATATATATATATATATATATGAATTATTATTTACTTAAACATTCTCATTTTTATTTCATTGTACTCTTTCATGCAATTCTTGGTCTTTTTACTCAGTTATGACTTACAGTGATCCTTCTGTCTCAGCTTTCCAAGTGCTGGGGTTACACGTATATAGCACTATATCTTGTTTCAGGGCTGGCATGGCATTCAATATTGGGAATCAAACTCTGGACCTTGTGTTTGTCAGGCAGGTACTTAGACTGCTGAGCTATCTTCCCAGCCTTTATGTAATTCCTGTATGACTATCCTTTTCACAACAATGGAGGATCATGGTAAACTATTTCATAGGATACATACTTAAACTGAAATTGTGGAACCAAATTTCTGTCTGTTATTAACTTTTTTATTTTATTATTTTATTTTATTATTTTATTTGTAGTACCAGGAATTCAACTTGCTATTAATTTAGTTACATGTGATAATACCATCTAACATGTTGGAGTATTCTTTTCCAACTTGCAATAGGAGTTCTTTCTTACCTGAGAATGTTAAATATTGCCAATATTTCTATCTTTAAATATTAAAATTTAAATTACTTTTTACATAAAGTGTATATAAATATTTATAGTGCTTTGACTTTTAGTAAATTAAAAATGTATCAGTGAACATTTGAGTTATTTTGTGATTTACTGCTTCATAGACTACGATCATTTTTGATAGATTGTGTATTATTTTCCAAATAAATTTTGGGAGGACCGATATTAATTCATTGTTACAATGAATACTTTATTATCATGTTGCAAATAGCTTTAAGTTGTGTTTCTTTTTTTTTGTCTTTTTGAGACAGGGTCTCACTATGCAGTTCAGGCTGGCCTCGAGCTCACTTTGTAGCTCAGGTTGGTCTCGAACTCACAACAATCCTCCTGCCTCAGCCTCCCGAATGCTGGGATTACAGGCATGCACCACCACGCCCAGCTTAAGTTGTGTTTCAACTGCTTTTAATGTGTGTTTCTGTCACTATTGCCTTTAAGATTTTAAAATGTGTTATATGTTATAACATATCTTGTTACATATGATAGTAGATTTTTGTAGGACTCTATTTTTTTTTATGTATTTGGTTGTGACTGGGTCTCACTATACAGCTTCTATTCATGGTGATCCTCCTGCTTTCAGCCGCCTCAGCACGGGATTACAGGCAAGCACCACCACATCTGACAGGGTCGCCCATCCTGGTGGCTTGCTTGGCATGTGATGCCGGGAATCAAACCGCGGTCCCTGTGCTTGCCCAAGTGGGCACTTAAGTCCACTGAGCTACCTCACTGGCCCAATAATCCACTTTTAAATGATAGCACAAAGACTTTGTCAGCCATTATAATGCAATTAAGAAGCGACAGTGTGGGACAAGATCCACCCAGCAAACTGGAGGATGTGTTCCTTCAGAGATGTTTAGCAGGTCATGGAAAATGCAGGTGCTGTGGAATGCAAGACAGTCATAGCCTGAAGCAGAAACAGTCTGAAAGATGATCCTATAGATCCAACCAAATATCTGGATCATTGAAAGAGGGAGATGGCACTGCCACAGCTGTGCACTGCCCCTTGCCCTGCTTCCTTCAGGAAGCAAATGCTTGAAGAGCATCCTAAGGGCCTGAGGGGAGGAGCTTGGCCTGCAGGAAACACACTGGGGACAGACCTTGTATAGCAGGCAGCCCAGGTCTCGCCACTGTCCCCAAACTGCAGGGCATGCTACAGCTCAGGCACTTCTCCCATACTCCCTGCAGGCCAGCCAAGCTCCCCACCCCAGTCTAGGCAGAAACCTACTGTTGCAAATGACAGGACTCTGCCCTAGGCTAGCACGGACCAGCATACGTCCCTGGACACAAAGGGGGGATGGAGCAAGACTGAATACTTGGTTGAGATCAAGCTCTTCCTTATGATTGTCACAGTGACCAGAGAAGCCTGGGTTACCAGGAACTCCTGAGCATTAACATACTGCTGGAGTGGGGAGGAGGGTTCAAAGTCCAGCTCAGGGCCAGAGCTCACGGGCTCTGAAAATGGAAGGGCTCGAGACAGGGTCCCGTTGGGAACTGAGTGCAAACTACCACAATAATTATAAAAATTGACATGGTGATTTCTCTTATCACAGAACACTTAAAATAGGTAAATCCAGAAACCATGCCACATGTCCTTCAGCAGGTGAGTGAATGAAGCAGCTATAGTACCCTAAAATGTCATACTCCCTGGCTACCCAAAAGGACAAAAATGGTTTGAGATATTTGAAGAAAAATGGATGTGCCTTAGAACACAATGTAAAGTAAAATAAATCAGACACACAGCCTACATACTAAATGGTTTCCCTCTGATATGAAATCTGTAATGATAATAAAGAGCAAAATGAAACACTGGTGGAATTAAACAGGGAGACAGGTGCCCCCCACCCCATACAGAAAGAGACTAAGAGATGGAAGTGTGGAATGTGTAGGAGAGAAATACGGTGTAAAAATCATTTCCAATGTTCTGTGTACAAGGACCCACTACCCACCCTGAATATAATGTACAAATGTGTGTCACAGGTATGAACTAAATACAAAAAAACCTGAAAACCCATCTGGGAAGCCAAGCTCCCCACAAAGAGATGAAAGATAGGATTGGAAGGCAGGGTAGCAAAGTGAATCACGATACACTAAGTACAACTTCCTATCTCCTGGGATGATGCAGTGGGAATATGTACTCCTAATTTTTTGAACATTTATATTGTTTTATGAATTATTATTGTGTGCACAGTTTCTTCTTCAAAACATGGTACTATTAGGACTGTATTAAATTTGTGAAAAAAATTGTGAACACATGCTATTTAAGAAATATTATTAATATCCTATGAATTAGTCAATCTGAGTGAATCAATGGACTAAAGACATTGATAATTCCTAATGCCTATCCTGCCAGTGACCTCTGAGGGACTAGCGTTCCCCTTCCTTGGTGGCCCACCTGCCCCTCTGGGTCCTTGCCTTATTCCAGAGAAGAATGAGGGGTTGGGGTAAGACTGGCCCTGTATCAATGCCTCCAGGAGAGAATGCAGAAGTCAGGGGATGATGGGAAAAGAAGAAATCAAGATTGAAGTTAGACATCAAGAAAGTTTGTTTATGGTGTGGTGAAAGTAACGAAGAAGCAATGCTACAGCAAGAGTGCAGCTGCCCATCACGGCAGTGGACACTCAGATGGATAATCTGGCTTCTAGCAGTAACTGTTAAATAATTGGTATTATCTATCCCAATTGGGGTCTTGCCCTTTGTTTCTGGGTGAGATGGAGGTCAGTAGTCCAGGGGCAAACAGTAAAGCGAATTTCCTCAGTACACAATGCACAGCGAGAGTGTGGCTATGTCACAACACTCCGATGTCCAACTTATGTGCTAACTCACCCTGTAAGCTCCACCACCCTGTCCCTACAATAAGAGATTAATGGCATTAAACTTTGTATGTTATCGATATTAAATTATCGGTAGTAACTACTCCTCAAAGATTTTTCTTAATAGGATTAAATAAAGTTAATATTTTCCTTTCCAGAGAACTTGTAGAACTATTAAATGGACAAGTTTATCTCATTTTAAAAAGTAAAGGATAATGGGATGACCGTATTACTTTAAACCACATGCAAATGTAATACCCATTGCTCTTTGATCTTTGTGAAAAATACAAGTGAAAATGGTTTTTCCTTTAATCTCATGACTAAAACCATATAAAAAAGATAGCTCCTAAACAATACCCAAGGAATTTGGAGACAGTCCAATTAATAATACACACAAGTTGATATATAAATAAACATTTTTAAAGCCTAACAGAGTTCTTTGAGATCAAAGTAAAGATTAAAAGCAAAAGTAAAAAATTCAAAGAAGAGTTTTTTTATACTAAAATGGCAAGCTAAATGAAAGCAAAAAATGTTTCAAATGAAATTGTCATTTTTAGAATGATGACTACATATCTGTATCAGTATTCATCATTTATTAGTTCATTATTTATGTAGTCATACCAATGGAATTGAATCTGATTTAGAATCTATGGCTTCGTATCTGAGAATGAATTAAATTTAGAAAGGAGAATGTGGGTATAAGCTCACCTGTACTCAAACCTTAGAGAGACAATTTATATCAATATTTATTTATCCGTATTTATATATGCACACACATGTATTTAAGGCAGTATAGTATGAATTTAAGTTCAAGGTGAGAGTTTCCTAGATGGAAACTGACAGCTACTGGTTCTAAGTTAACAGACAGAGAAATCTGGGACTTAAGCATGAACACTGAATCTACTAGAAAAACCATAGGGGAAACACTTTATGAAATTGGACCAGATATTATAGATTTTTGGATTAACAACTCAAAAGTCTAGGCAACCAAAGGGAAAAAAATGAATAAATAAGATTATGTCAAACTCACAATTTTCTGCACGACAAAGGAAACAATCATAAGACTGTGAATTAACAAACTACAGAATGGAAAAAATATTTGCAAGCCATATTTCTGAAAATGTATCAACAGCCAGTATTTATAAGAAATTGAGCCAAATATATAGCAAAAATTCACATTAAAATTATTTTAATGGCTTTGTTTTGCTGAAAAGCATAACTGGCTAATAAACATGGAAAATATTCTAAGTATTAATAATGGTAAGAAAAATAAATCCTAATCAAAACCACAGTAAGGTATCACCTTACTTGTTTCAGAATGGCTGCTGGCAAAACATAAAAGAATTGTCCAGAATGCAGTGAAGAACAGACCTTTCAAAATGAAGTATACACCGCAGGGCCATAATAATAAGTTGAGCTGTAAATGGCTATGGTCGACAACTTCTTCGGATAACTCACTATTGTTGTGGAATGCTGGACTATGTTGGATTGTGTGGTCAAGTTCAGTCACCTAAATTAGTTGAATAACAATGGAGTGCCCATCTTTGACAGGTGTAGACAAAGGAAGGGGTATAGAAAGGAAGAATCATGATGTGTGTGTATGGACAGTACAGTTGGGATAGATAACGCCATGTTTCTACATAATTCTATGAGTGGCAAGATTTGCACTAATGGTGGTTGGACAGGATATTATGTTGGCTCCTAGTACTATGGACAACCACTAGGAAAATAACAAGGTAGAAAGTATTAATTATTGAATCTTTGATGTAAAATTCAGGTATAAAAAATAAGATACACAAATGGCTACACTCCCTTAATTTACTGATAAGAGACATACACTATAATAATGTCTGTAAGTATAATGCCATGTATGCACCTTCTATGATGCCAAAACATTATGAAAGCAGTTTGCAATGTATTAATTTATCAAATCTATCTTGTCAAGGTATCTTAAAACTGTCTCATTGATATTTGTACTTCAATAAAATAAAAATTTTTTTAAAAAAAAGAACAGATCCTTTGCACAGGGTGGACATGAAAGTACCTTAGTGCTGGCACTACAGTAAACAACATGAAGCCCCTTCAAACTATTAACTGTAAAACTTCCATGTAATCCATCAGAGCCTCTGCTGGGCCTGCAGGTGAGAGGAATGCAATCATTATGTGGGAGAGACACTTGCGCCCTTCCTGGGTCCTTGTGGCAGTCTTTATAGTTGTTGTTATTATCATTATCATTATTTTATTTATTTATTTTCTCTCTCTCTCTCTCTCTCTCTCTCTCTCTCTCTCTCTCTCTCTCTCTCTCTCTCTGTGTGTGTGTGTGTAGGTGTATTTAGTACAGGGTGTTCAGGGTCTCACTACTAGATTGGACTTGTCATGATCCTCCTGTGTTCAGCCTCTCCAGAGCTGGGATCATAGGCCTGCACCCCACCACACTCAGTCTCTATTGTAGCCTCAACACGCCCCGGGGACGGGGCCAGCACAACGCACAGGGGATCGAGCCCCACCCGCTGCTGCGGTAGTCAAGGGGCAAGCAACCTAAACGTTCGTGGTGGGTATGCACCATAAAGAAACACATTGTTCTTGGCAGAGCGCCACATAAAATTCCATACTTTTTCATAATACGGATGGATTTGGAGATATTAAGTTAAGTGAAATATGAAAATTAGAAATTAGGCAGGGGATTTCCTGAGACCAGATAGAGATTGGGGATAGGATAGTTAGTATTTGTAGTGTGGATGGGGAATGATTTGCCATGTTCACTACATTTCTTCTTTTCTTTTCTATTTTATTTTCTTTTGGTGGAACCAAGGATTGAACTCAGGTGCTTGAGCTTGCAGGGAAGCGCTCATTCTATGGAACCATCTCCCTAGCCCCTACATTTCTTTTTAGGATGATGAAAACAGTATTTTAAATGCCTTGCTGTGATTGCTTTCTATGGAATTCACTGGGTCCACTGAGAAAAATGGAAATGCAGTAACATAAAACAAACATAGATCTAGAATTTAACCTTGCAGTTAGGAAATACATTGCAGTATTGCATTGTAGAAAGTAAAAATATATTATTTATAGCACTATATTGAGTACCGTAAAAGAAGAAGAGATGGTTTAAAAGCAATCAGAATGTTTTTAAGAGACATACTACAGGATAAAAGTCCTTCTATCACCAGTAAAAGAGCAAGAACACAAATCCCATCCTGCACAAGGTTCATGGAAGTGCTCTTCCAAGGATTCCTGCACAATATTTACATCATGGCAATGTTTAGCTGACAGTTTACCTTCTCTATACATTAATTCTCACAAATTTGTCTTAGTTTTTCTTATACATCAGATTTTTCCACATCCTATAAACTTCTCAAGGTTAGAATAATGTGGATTAATTTTTGTGGATAGCCTTATATTAACACAGTACTGATAACCCATTATCTGTGGTCTATGTCTTAGATACCAAACATGAATGATGAAGTTATGATTCCTTTAACTTCTAAAACAGTGGGCCAGGAAGATGGCTCAGTGGAATAAGTGCCTCCCTGGAGAACGCAAGGGCCTAAATTCAATCACTAGTTCTGCAAAATAAAATAAAATAAATAAATTCTAAAAAAGTAACACAAAGTAGTGCCATGTATTTAGTAAATACAATGTCAGATTTCATCATTTCATCTCTACCTCTTTGCATTTAGAAACATATAATACATGTACACACACACACACACACACACATTCTACTTGGCATTTTATAAATTCAAGTACAACCATGAAAATTTAAAAAAAGTTATATACACATATTTTCACATTTCTATTCAAATTGTATCCTATAAACAATATCTTCCTATATGTAAAATTTGTACTGCATTTATCACAGCTCAGGATATTTTAGTTTTCTTCAATGATATGATCCTACTGACAGGTATTTACACTTAATGTTGTTTTACCCCACACTGAAACCAAAGTTATGGACGATGAACTTACCAGGGAGCCTATTGAAAAGCAATAGAGAAAGACAGTTCTTCCCAAGCATTTTTTAAATGTCTTGTTTTTTACCTTAAGTACAAAACTCAGTTCAGTAATATATTTCTTCAGGCAGTTCAGACGGTTTTATGATATCTGGTTTATAAAAACACGCAATATTAAACAGGAAGTGGGAAATCATGCACCTCGTCGGACATGTAATTCTTCACTACACCAATGCCCAGAAAGTGTTGCTTTTCCTTAGGTAGATCTTTAAATAACAAATAGGTCATTCAGCTGTTGTGGTACTTTTGCTCTGACCTTAGTACTTACTAAATTGTGTTAACATGGTATTAGTCTTTTCTAAATACTACATGATATATACATTTTATATATTGATATAACACATTGCTTTCCAAGCTAGAAGTTCTAGGTTTCATTTTTCTAGATTTTCTTTGCTTTTCATTTAAGAAATGTTATAAGCAATGTTTGAATTTCCTCCTGAGTGCAGGAAAATCCATTTTTCTCAGTGGACCCAGTGAGTTCCATAGAAAGCAATCCACTTTTACCCCAAAGAATTCATAAATACTTTTTTTGTGTGGTTCTCGGGATTGAACTCATGACTCTTTGCTTGCCAGACAGGAGTTTATTCTACTGAGCTATCTCCCCAGTTCTCAATAAATATTTTTCTCATGATTTAGTATCTGTCTTTAATATTTCATCTGCCTTTTCTGTAGCACCCTAGCACTGATGCTAGAGGGATGTATGACATAGTGTTAGGAGAACATGATTTAAATTCAGATTTGTAACTTAAAACCCAAATATAACTCTTTGCTTGTGATCTCAGGAAATATGTTTCCTGATGATAACTCTTTTTTTGGAAGTACCTGGCATTGAACTCAGGCCCTTGTGCTTCCCAGGCAAGCGCTTATTCTACTGAACTATCTCGCTGGCTCCTGCTGATCACACTGTGATTTCCTTATAAGATGAGAATTATTATGCAAGCTACAGCTGGTGATACGTTTTGATAATTTTAACAATATGGCAAATAACAAATACCTGTTTTTGTGGATATTTTCATTTTAAATTTGAAGCAAAATGCCATATGTTGATAAATGATAATCTATCATTTATAACCTAAACTCAGAGTATATAATTATGGGCTATTATTATAACAAAAGGACTCATTGAAACATACATAAAATGACTTTATCACTCTAAGATCTGTATATACTTAGCATTTTGTATGTTTAATTTTAATTGGCTTTATAGAGCTTTAATGGAAAAATAAGGCTATTTATTTTTTTAATCATCTGATATAAATTAAAATGGTTGTTCTTCATTTGGAGTATATAAGGACAGTCCAATTTTTGACTTGTAGAAGCTCTATAACTATCCAATAAGTATCTCAACCAATTTAACATTGTCAGTGTAAATTTTTCCCTATTTTTTTATAACTAGCAGTAATTATAATCAAGAAGCTTAGACATTTTTATAAATGCTGACAGAAGTGCTCACTTAAAAAGCGCATAGCATCTGAGGATTTATGAATGCATGTGCTAACCCAAAGGTAGTTTGGGCTGAAATAGATGGCACTCAACTACTTCCTGTTAGAAGTACAAAAATGTGTTAATTGCATTTAATATAGTTTATTGCATTGTAGTCAACACAAGCCATCTGTCCACCGCAGCTGCCTCTGGGTAATCTCAGGAAGGGGAGTGAGTGTATGTATTTTAAGGGCGAGCACAACTGAAATGTTCCAAGCAGCCTTCACTGAGATTGCATTGCCTAAGTTTATGTGGTAAATAAATTTTAAACAATTATACCAGCACAAATATCTTTTATGCCAAGTTTTCTCCTGTGCAAGTGTGACTTTTTTCTGGAGTCTGAATTGCTAAGTCACTTAGCTGAAAAACTATTTTTTCTTTTACCTAAGAGAAAAACAAAACAAAACAAGAAGACTAACTTTCCTTCATTGATATGTAAGCATAAATGTGTTTTTATGCAATATTGAGAGGAATAGGGAGGAAGTAGCCGAAAAAATGAAACAAGATGTCAGTGTAATAAGAATTATAGATGTGAAAAGTGTTGAAGGTGACTTTAGGGAGAAGTGTATCAGCTATTCGATACATTATCAGCATGCTATTAGGGTTTCAGTTCATTAGATGTTTGGCTGTTCTGTTAGTCACACAAGTATCACACATTTGCCAATTAAAGATGAAGGATGGTGCTAGCTGGATTTGGTCAAAACAACAACAAAATTATGGTGCGATTCAGTCTTTTAGAAGTGAGCTAACGAGAGTGGAAGGAACTTCTAGAAAGTGTTCTAATCGTGTAGTCTTATGACCAGCTCAAAAATCTACAACTACCTTGAGTTGAGGACATAACTTTCTCCAAGGAGATAAAACTTCAGTATCCTTAGATGAATTCAGTGCAGTTGACCTCTCACAGTTAGCACCAGCTTGCGTTATGCAATCTCAGTGGGTTCCTCAGCTGTACTGCTCCCTGAAGAAAGATTTCTAGGGCTAAGTATCGTTCATTTCAGTATGTACTTATTTATTTTATTTTTGCACCAGCTTTTTAAAGTCATTGTGATCAAACAAAACAAAAGTATTTTTCTAGAGGCTAAGAAGGAAAATGTAAATAGAAATGAGTATAACCCCTATGTTATGTGTTATAAACTACCAATTTATATTGGTTTATTGAAAGGAACAGGTTAATTCTTAATTTTTGACCAATATTACATATTTATTCCTATCTGGTAATTTGAACAACTACTTTGAAGACAATAGGATCCAGGTAGTGATGTGAAAGTCATTCAATTTTGATTTGAACTAAGACCTGATAGGTCAGTGGCATAAATTGGTGGGAAGTTGAGGCAAAGAGAGGTCTACATATATGGACTTTCAAAAGCTGTGGTGCACCTTATACTTTCAATTCAAAAAACAGCAAATGGGTCTAGGAGTATCGAATATGGGGTGCCTTGAAACTGCTTTCTTTTTATGAATTATGATGAAATTTATGTTAGCCAAATATTCAGTTTATATTGATTTCCTAAGTGCATTGAAAATTGTTTATCATAATGATTTTTTTTAAAAAATTATTCATTTCAATGTGAAAAACTAACAATGAAACAGTTGCAAAACAGATTAATGGGATATTTACAATAGTTAATACATTGCATATTGCTTTCGTAGTAGTTATTCATAGGATAAGATGCAGACATTAAATCTTATCTAAACACTATTAGTACAAACCTTCTCATTGAACCAAGACAAAGTATCTGTATATCTATCCTAACTGTCTTGTATATGCATATATATATATATATACATATATATATATACATACATATATATTATTTTTCACTACAAAATGGTCCGTTATTTATATTACCCTTTTTTAGTTTGTTTTGTCAGAGATGGATGTTCCATTGCTGTTAGAGAAGTTGTATTTTAAGAAGTCTTTAATGGACCATTTTCAAACCTATCATAATGATTTTTATCCTTAATGTTGTACATGGTCATGTATTGATTTGAAATATTACCAAAATTTACTCTTCTTATTCTTTATACACAAGTACAGTTGCTATTTTGGATCCCTGTCACACTTAATTTTATGATTTTTCAGAAGAAACCAATCAATGTGACATATTTCTGGGTCTATTTTTCCTCTATTAAAATTAAAATAGAACTTATAGGGTGTCCACATTAACAGAAAAAAATGAAAAGAAAATACAATTCATTCACCTATTCATTTAACATAATTATCAAACAACAACCATACACCATCAGTGCCTTAAGCTCTAGAAATCTGTTACTATAAGAGCAGGCACACTTTTGCTCTCAGGAAGAGAGAATTCTTGTAAGTAATTTATGCATTGCATAAAGAACACCAAAAGAATTTGAAAGAACCTTCTATAGAAACAAATGGCAGCAGTTACTCCACTTGTTTTGCATATTGGGATACCCTCAAATGTATAAAAGATAGTTAAAATAATTATACTACTAATTTATATTGGTTTATTGAAAGGAACAGGTTAATTCTTAAATTTTTTACCAATATTACATATTTATTCCTATCTGGTAATTTGAACAACTACTTTGAAGACAAGAATGTACAACAGTGTAACACCACTGTTGAATTCCTATCCTTTTGTTGAAATTCTGGTATTGTTTGAAATTATTAATTATCTTTTATTCTGTTTAAAATAAAAAGAAATTCAGAAGATTTAAAAATTATTTTCTGGAGCAAAAAAAAATATTACTTTGACCATAAAAAACAATCAGTTAATCAAATAGGACAAATAATTTTGATAATGCCAATATTTCTGTTCTGAAATCTGACCACAAGCCTGGAGAGATCGAGTATCATTTGTATCTCTAAGCTTTAGTTGCAACCACTACAAAGACAACAATATGCAATGTATTAATTATTGAAACTGTCCCGCCAATTGGTTCTCAAACTGTCGCATTGCTATTTGGTGGTCAACAAAATTAATAAAAAAACAGACTTTAGTTGTGATGAAATACTTGGAATGAAATCCAGATTGAAATGCATTTATCATAGGGAACAGAGCACAGGAAATAATGACTGAAAATGTACATAACCCATTTATGAAGGCTGTTTTTGAATTCTGCTTTTCAAAAGATATGTATTGAGGTGTCATTAAAATAGATTCATTTTTCAAGATTGAAATTAGCATTTTTATGACTATGACTAAATGAAGGTAAAATGGATGACAGGCTGCAGACATGGGCTAATGACTACATTGGGTTAATTATGTAAATGAGATAGGAAAAGACTGATACAGAAGTAGAAGAGTTGGCACTGGACATCTGCAAAGGTTTGTTCATCTGGATGACGGAAAACAATACATATTTTCTCGTGCACATAGGTTCATACATACAAAAAACTTAAAACCATGTTCTACTTTCTTCAACTCTCCCAGTGGGGGAAAAATGTTGAATTTATCAGCTAGGCATTGTGATTAGAAGAGAAGATTGGAGGAGTTATGAGGATATTACATGTAGCACAGTTGATGAGCTCAATGGCCCCTTGAGAGTAACAGTAATGAATTTAAATCAAAAGTTTCAGGTGGCTGTGATGTGGGTGGGTGAGAAAGCAGATTTAGGGTTTGGTGGGGTTAAAGACACCCTAGAAAGTTATATATATATATATATATATATATATATATATATATAGTTATAGTTATAGTTATAGTTATAGTTATAGTTATAGTTATAGTTATAGTTATATAGTTATATATATATAGTTATATATATATAGTTTTATAGAATATAAGATATGGATATATTCTTATAGAATATAAGATCTATATCTTATAGAATATAAAATGTATCATGACTGTGGATCTGAAAATAGTTGTGAGATATAATAATGTTAATTGTGTAAAAATATTAAATATTTCAGCCAAACTTTCAGTAACTTCAATTTAGTGATTAAGTTTTAGCATATTTTTTTCAGAAGACACCGTATTCAAATCATGGAAGTCATGGAAAGAGTAAGAAAATTATTAAGTGTCCTGAGAAAACAATGTGGTTGTACAAATAAGTAATACATTCCAGCGGCATGTAAGAATTAGGTCAAAAAAGCTAATAAATAGACCAGGTTGTAAAGATTGAGTCAATATTTGGAAAAGTAAGTGCTAAAATTAAAATTATAATAATGTGGCAACTGGTGCTGAGCAATGTTTGTTAATAATCAAGTCATATAGGGTGCAGTGATGCATGCTTGTAATCCTAGATGAAGGAGGCGGAAGCAGGAAGATTGCTGTGAGTTCGAGGCCAGTCTGGGCTACACAATGATCTCAAGGCAAGAAAAATAGTAATAATGATAGTAACCAAGTCACTGGGGAGTAGTCATTGAGGGTGGGGATTAAAAGACAAAAAAAAAAAAAAAAAAAAGAAACCAAAATATAAGATGCATCATCATTATGGATCTGGAAATGGTTGTAAAATATGATAATGTTAATTATGTAAAAATATTAAATATTTCAGCCACAATCCACATCAAGCCCCATAGGTGCTGCATGGTTTTTATATGTTTAAAGTTTGAGTATCATATCACTCCAGTTTCTTTTGTCTCCAACACATTGAAGATGGAGGAGACCATAAGCATTTCCAGGGATGTAGGACTTGGAGGCTGTCATGTCTTATCTCCACTAAATGTCCCTCATTGGTCCTTTGTGAATGATCAAGAAAATGACTTGACTACTAATTCTTTGCATATGTCCTATTGGGGAAGAATTGAACATGTGTCAGCAGTGTACTCACTCTTGCTCTTGAAGCGTGCATCTGGAGTCTTGTGGGCAGACTAGCTCACCCCAGTTACCTGCTGCCACTTCTTGGCCACAGGAATGCCCCTGTAGGCCTGGGCCTCCGCCTGGAATAAATTAGACCCTCAAGTATGAACACTGCATTGTCTTCTCGGTGTAGAAACCTGAAAGAGTAAATAGCCTGAAAGGTATAATAGATACAATAAAAAAGAAACAAACTGAATTAAGGAATAAACGAGTGAAGATGAGAGAAAAGAGAAAAGAGAAGAAGAAAGAAGAGGGTAATCATGCAAGCATATATACAGGATGGCTGAGTGGGTTGTACTAATAATTTCCATCATTTTTTTGCAAATGGCAATTAATGTTTAGAGTTTTTACTTTGACAAACTCTGTATGCTGATATCTGCAACCTAAGCAAGTATAGCAAGGGACAACTATGTATAACACAACACAAAACCTATGGTTAGTCGGGCGTGGTGGCTCATGCCTGTAATCCCAGCACTCGGGAGGCTGAGGCAGGAGGATTATTGAGTTCGAGACCAACCTGAGCTACAAAGTGAGCTTAAGGCCAGCCTGAACTGCATAGTGAGACCCTGTCTCAAAAAGAAAAAAAAAAAAAAAACCTATGGTTGAAAACCCCTCATCTTGGCCTTGTAAATGTGCAGTGTTTCTAATCTTATCAATTATTATACTCTTTTTACAATAATTTTTTAAAAGACAAGAAAAAAATAATATTTCTTAAAATTAAACATGTGTTCAATTATTTGTCCAATCTTACATGACTATTAATCTAAATACATAATGTTATAGCCATTTTTAATTAGCTATTCCTATTTTAAAAATCTGTAACATATGTATGGTTGTATGTTATTCTATTTATGACAATTTTTCTATTTGTTTGTGCTTCTGTTTTTATTCTTCAAAATAAAACAAAATTAAAATTCTTAAAAAAGTAATAATACAGTACTTCTAAGAGATATAAACCATAGAACCAAGGGAAAACAGCTAATCAAAAGAATATCTTGTGAAGATGGGATGGGAAAGGATCAGGGGAAAGAGGACATGAGAGGAACGGGGACAGGGAGTAAAGGACATCAAGACACTATATGTACATGAATAAATTCTCTGTGGTGACAGCATTTATTATATATTGCACAGATAAACAAGTAAAAATGAGTAACAAGTGAAAGACAGTGCATCTAATTCACTGGAGGGAAATGGCTAGAGTGTTTTCAAATTGTAAATATGAATTTTGAGACAATAGATACAAGAACTAGAAGAGAAAGCGGTATATTGGCATTGCCAGCAGGAGAAGAATAAGTATGACAGACCTGCATGCCGACGGCAAATTTAAACCCACTCACACAAAGAGGCTGCCTCACCGCCCACGTGATCCTTGAAATGTTAAAATGAGTGGAAGAATTTGGGTGAGGAAGAAGAGTGTTATTCTGGAACGCCCTCTTTAGGGAAGCAGCCTAAAAAACCCAAGATATTTTATGAGAAGCCCAGAGGGAAAAAATGGTTGAAAGCATAGAAAAGAGATGGGAGAACAGAAAATGGGTCAGAGAAAAACTAAACTTTCAGTCTTAAACCCAAAA
This sequence comes from Ctenomys sociabilis, assembly GCA_004027165.1. NCBI lineage: Eukaryota > Metazoa > Chordata > Mammalia > Rodentia > Ctenomyidae > Ctenomys > Ctenomys sociabilis. Next base: position 23,156 of record PVKA01006259.1, on the reverse strand, counting down.
GAGAAAGGTTTCAAAATAGAGAAAGAACAGAATATCACGGAAAGGAGCTTTAAGTCAAGGACCCCGGTTTTACCGTGTTTGAATTCTTCCACATTTCTCCTGGGAAGGTACAAGGGAGGTAATATTCATGACAAGCCCTTCTCAAATATTGTGATAAAATAGAGTAAATGAAAAGATGGGAAAAGAAACATGTGACTTAATCTTCTCTTTCCATTAACTTGGTGAGGAAATTCAGGAAGTGCCGTAAAGGAGAATACGTTTGAAATGATGATGAAAATTATCTCAAAGCAAAGAAAAAACAACTTCACATCAATATGTAATGAAATGTTGACTGAGAATAAAAGTGATACCTGGGAGCCGGGTAGATGGCTCAGTAAAATAAGCACTTGCCTGGCAAGTGCAGGGGTCTGAGTTCAAACTCCAGTTCAGCAAAATGAACAAACAAACAAATAAATAAATAAATAAATAAATAAATAAAAGTGATACCAAAAATTTAACATGATTCAAAAAGCTCAGTCTATAAATCAAGCAACAAAAGTGTTAATGAGCTTTTAAAAAATTAGTTACTTCGGTCAGATAAAGTGAGGTCCTGGGAGATAGTGACAGCCAAAGGAGACCTAACCAGACTAAGAAAAAAATATCTTTGATACTTCTCAAGTCACAAGGGTACTTTTTTCTGTTTTAGGAATGTGAATGTCAATCTTTATAATTCTAGTCTAGCAGTTTGAGTATCATTGCCTAACAATGTATATGTATTCAGTCTAATTATATAATCTGTAAAATTAGATGTCCAGATGTTCCATGCTATGTTTTAGTACATCCAATAATCACTTCATATTTTTGCCATCTTAAAATTGCCTTCAACTTTTATCAAGTCATTATCAGAGAGAAAAGAACAGATAAAAGAAATCTGGCTATAGCCAGAGGAGGCATTTTATGTATCAATAGAGGCCTTCTGTGCATTAAAGCTGATTTCTATCCTTCTTGGAAAGATGGAAATGTTAAATATTTAGTATTCTATGAATATTTGCAATTAAGAAATCATCATGTTTTGTTACTTTTTGAATAAGTGAATTACATTATATTTAAGAACTACTGACAATTGAATATAACATACAAAATTAGCTAAACTTTTACAAGCTTTTCAGTGTGCACGGTGAAGGAAATTGGGCATTTAGATGTTTTGGTGACTATTTTGGAAAGACTTTGTAAAAAATAGAATAAAACTTATGGATGAGATTTGTGTTATTTTTTTCCTGTATAATCTAATATATTTTTGAATTTCTATTATATAGTGGTGTTAATGGTACTCTTACAAATTTTATGCCAAGAATTTTTTAAGTGTATTCTAGACACAGAATTTTCAGCAAAGCATATAGACATGTACGTGCACTTTCCATATGTAAATGATATGGTAATTTTGTGACAATGTGAAAACATATATTGTCTCTGTTTTAAAATAAACACAAGAGGCCTGCCTCTGGGGCGCACTGAGACAGCAATGGAGACTGGGCATGGTGGCGTGTGCCCATAGTCCCAACTCTTGGGAGGCTGATCCAAGTCAACTCCAAAAAGATACAAATTTGCTTGTAGTCTGAGCCACTCTGATCCTAGGGCCTGCAGAGCCGGCCCCACCCCAGGGGCATGCTGAGACAGCGATTGAGATTGGACGTGGTGGCAGGTGCATGTAATCCCACCTATTGGGAGGCTGCAAACAGGAGGATCACTATGAGTCCCTTCTACACAGTGAGACCCTGTACACCCTTTCCTAAAATACAGAAAAAAAATGTTAAAGAAAAATGACTTACTTTGAGGCGTGTGAATCAGGGTATGTGTGTATGATCTACTTTTCAACCCCAGTACAACTGTGCCTGTACTCCTCCTCCACACAGGTCACTAATTCCAGCACAGCAATACAAACAGCTCCCTATGGCACACATCCTAACTTTTAACTCCTCACAAGGTAATTTCTTTCTTTCTTTTAAGCCTTCATTGGTAAGCGGATGCAATACTCATAAGTGAAGCTATACTTATAAGTGAAATGAACCAGGCATGTGTGTGCAAATATTGTATCATCTCCCTAGTGTAAGAACTCAAAGGAAGAAATAAAAATTGAAAGGCATGACAAGAGGAAAGAGAGGACTTACGGATTGAGCAATGAAGAGAGAGAAAGGAGAAAAGTTAAGAAATATGGTAAGGGCAAAACCATACATTTATATAAGCAAGACGGCTAACGCAATGGTCCTATGAATCTCCACCAGGTTTCTGAAAATAACAGTTAATGTGGAGAATTCTCACCCTGACTCTATATGCTGATATCTGTGAACTAAACAATTTCATTGTGAACAGAAATGTGTAATACTAAATCCATGCTTAAAATACCTGTCATTTTGGTCCCTGAATGCGTACTGCTTGTAATTTCATGTCAATTATTGCTATTTTATCTTTCAAGTAAATGTTTGTTTAAAAAAGTAACAATTTCTGCAATTTTTAACCTGGTTTTTCTTTGTTTTCAATAAAATTTGCATTAAAACTCTGATCTTCATGCTCAAATACCCATCTGTTGCAGTTCTTTATTTCTAGACTTAAATGGTGAATGACATCATTAGAATTTCTATGGAAAACGACTGCATTGACATGATACAGAATATATGGTCTTCAGATAGTATAAAAACAGCAGAAGCTTGTGAACTGTTATGAACAATATCTTATGTTCATGGAAATGTCTATAATTTTTTTAAGAAGGGTTGCACTGTAACTCTTTCAAGACACAAGCTAAGGCTCTAAAACTTTTCAGTCCAAGAATATATTTCATGTGCTAAAAGTTCTTAAATTTTCTAGTTTGATATTCTCCTGTTTTGCACAATGTCTCAATTTTTCTAACTTTAGAATGAAGAATTGGGAAGTTATAAAGCTATATTTTAAAGTGCCATTTAAAAGTTGTAATGTAGTTCTCTCTGGTTTACTCAACCAGTTTCTTGTTTCAAATTTTAAGGGCCATATCTTGTATTCTGAATGACTACTTTAAAGATACGGATGTACAATATATTAGTTGTTGTTATTGTCCTATTGTTTTATTATTCAATTTTGTTTTGCTTTTTTCATAAAAATATAAAGATCACACATACCTAAGTTTATCAAGTTGTTTCTGATATAGGGGCTTTATTAGAATGAAGTATCAGGAAATTAATTGAAATTAAAAAATACCCTAGATTTAGAAGATAGAAGAGATAAGGCAGAAAGCTGCTAGTACACTTAGTGTTCTTGTGGATTCACATTACTGTCAAGGATACTATGTATGTGTGCGTGTGTGTATGTGTGTGTGTGTGTGTGTGTAGAAGTTGGTGTGTGTTAGACAGTGACACTATGATGTGAAATGTACTGAACAGTGTATACAAGAACAACAAAATGGGGCTGTGGAAATAGCTCGGCACTCTAAGCACCTGCCTAGCAAGTGCAAGGCCTCCAGTTCAATGCCTGGTAGTGCATGCAATGCCAGTCCTGGAACCCCAAGCACATTGTGCCAGCCCAGAAACCAGATACAGTGACACAAGCCTATAATGCCAGCATGAGGGAGGCTGAGACAGGAGGATCACTATGAGTCTGAACTGTGTAGTGAGAACTATAACAAATAAATGAATGAAAAAATTTTAAAAATTGAAAAAAGGTCAAAATGGGAGAACATGTTACATTCTTGAGATCCTCACCAGCCCCTGACCCACAGATGCTGGCTGTGGTGCTGTCTCCTATTAGCATCTCCACAAATATAAATCAAAGAGAGGCACTGCATCCAATGTGGCCTCGTACCTCATACCCAGATTGTACTTTCTAGCAGCACCACAGTAATACACAAAATTTGTCCTTGTTATTTTTCTCCTTGCTGAGATGAAAATATCTGACAATCAGAGTCAAAGGAGAAAAGGTTTATTCTGGCTCACAGTTTGCAGAGGTGTCAGTCCATAGTTGGCTGGTTCTAAGGCATGACGGTTGGCAGAGGAAATTCACAGAAGGGAAATAGTTCATGGCACAGCAGAGCAGGCAGAAGGCATCCAGTAGTGATGTGCCAAGCAGAAAGCAGCAAGAGACTAGAACTGTCCTCTTCCGGACCTTGTATTTTATCCATGCCACCTATGCTTTAAAAAAGTAGCACTTGCACTTAGGCCTTCCCCTTATCCCATACAGAACTCTTCCAAACCAATAAGTGAACTAATTTAGGCCACACACACCTTCTTTCCTAGCATCATACACTCTAGATCCAGCCATGGCCCATTAGGCTTTGGGGTCCACAGCAGAAACCTTGCTACCTTTTGCCTGCTATGAGACCAGAGTGATTACAATCAAAAGGATGACAGAAATTAGTTGATCAACAGATTCACAGAGAAAAAACATGGGCCTGGATTTTGAAATGCTAAATTCTGCATATGGCCCTATGTCAAGAAGAATTTACCAATGTCACCTTATTTTCATAACACAGAATTTAACACTCTGGCAAAGATTCTCAGTACATATCTTCATAGCACTTGTACAACCCTTGGAAACTCAGAAATTATCAACAATGAGAGAAAAATGAACATGGAAAATGCCACTACAACATGACACTCCATTCAGACTCCTAATGCCACATTGACTTAAGAACTTCCCCTGGCTTAATCCATTGAAAACAGGGCCTATGTGAGTGAGCCCTATTCTGAATCCCCACCTTTGAACAGGCAAGCCTTTGTGGGATGCTTTAGATTCCAACACTGCTTATCAATGAAGCACACACTGTGTGGGAGAAAGTGATAGCACCACAGAGAAACACACTTCCTCAGTGACATGCAACAGGACCAATGTTTAGTGAGTTGTAGAGCAGGAAAGGTCACTGCAGCAGATGACAGACGTGTCAGTTGTTTGTGTTCAAAGGAGATACTACAGTGCATCCAGTCTTCAAAAAGCAAATGACCTGAATATGGTACATGAAGGGACTATAAGGCAGGCCAGCATGTCATGAACTGTTCAGTCTGGCCCACCAAGGTTGGTGCCCTGGAGCATTCTACCTCAAGAAGTAAGCTTTGTGACTAGGACTGAAAAGATTGTCCTCATTTTGGAAAATGTCAGAAGCAAATAGCCTAGATTCTAGGTCTATTGATCTCTTTTGCATGTTTGTACTCAATTCAAGCATTAAGGGTAGGTGCGAATATGCAGGCAGCCCTTCTCATCACTGGTACATGGGATGAAGAGCTGGAGTGGCCAGGGTAACAGGAGGAGGAGCCCCTCATCTGAGGCTGCTCAACAGTTGCTTCAGTTCTTCTCAGTGCTGGGCATTCCTCGAGCCACTGTATGTATCAGCCCTTATTCTTTCCAGGAACCTTCCTTGAGGAGGTCTCTCAGTCACATGCACTTCTTAAATCTTGATATCCTAAAGGAAGTGCACATATGTTCCTGGCATGAATCTGTTTGGCAGACATTCGAGATTTTAGCACCACTGCCTCAGTGTCCATGCAGCATTTCACTTCCCGAGAGGAGACCTCTTGTTTCAACAGAAGGAGAGATCCAATGAAGAATAAGGAACTAGGCAGAGGACAGTGAAGACATCCATGGTATGATCTATATGTGATTTCGAAGTTCACATACAGCACACCTCAATAAACTCACACTTCAGAGTTGGAGGACTCATATATTCATGTATTTTTCCCTTAAAACATTTAATAATTGTTCTCAGAAATCCCTGCAACTTTGCAAAAATTACAAATATTCTCCAAAATAGCTTTTTTTGGCAAAGATTTCAAGTAGCCAATCCAAGAGCATTATTTAGTTCTCCGTGCTGCTGGTTGGCTGCTGTCCTATAGCTTTCTCCAGCAGATACACCAGCATCCTCCGTCATATGTGTAGTTGTTCTTGGTTTCTTCTTCCTAAAGCCCTAGGGTCCCTAAATGATACCAAAAGCCCTGCACCTTCTAAGCCTTTGTATTAAAATACTTCAATAAATTAAACTGCATAACTGTGGGAGGACTTATGATGTAGAGAGTGCCCAAGGAGAGTCACAAGAAGAGAAAAAATTCTCTCAGGCTTTCACGGAGAGCAAATTGGTCAAACAATAGCCATGGCTCATCCACATTGCTGACACTGTCAGGAGTTCTACAGACTGCAGTACAGGGTTTCAGGATAAATCCTAAGGGGATTTGACTAATCTTGTCAGATACAAAAGTTACACTTCTTGTTTATATAGGTCTTGCTTTATCTTGGTCTTAACCATCCAGCAGAAAAGTATAAAAATGAAATATAAAAAGTAAATCCATATTAATATGCTGAGCTGTAAAAGGCTCAAGTCAACAACTTCTGACATTGCCAGTCCTATGGAAAACCCACTGCTATTATGGACTACTGGACTATGTTGGAATATTTTTGGTGAATACCTATAATATTTAAATGGCAATGGAATACCCATCTTTGATAAAAGTAAACAAAAAATGGGGATACAAATGAATGACCATTTTGTATCTGTATATTCAAAATAGTTATGATAGATATACAGCTACATTCTCTTATTTCAATGTATAAAAAGATTTGTTCTAATAGTGTTTGTGGACAGGATACTATGTTTACATCTTGTGCAATGAATAACCACCAAAACAACAATATGTAATGTGTTTATTATTGAAACTAATCAGTTTTGAAACTGTCACATTATTATTTGTTTCTCAATAAAATTATTTAAAAAATAACTGTGGGAGACATAGCATATTTAGAATTTAAACTGAATGAATCAATGTTTGGGCCAAGGAGAATCTTCACAAGATGAGAGTTTAAACTCTAAAAAGTTTACAGGCATTTTTCTGATATCTGAAGTTTGCGGATTCTTCACAATTCAAGAGTTGTCTAGAAAGATAAGGTCAGCAGATTCCAGGGGTCCACTGTATTGAAATTAATTGCCATTGGAAAGATGTTAAGAAGCAATGCATTTTGAGGGTGATTCGGGAGGTGGCCATGTCATCACGTGTGGGACTGGTGCTCAATTAGAGGTGGATAGAGCCAGCCCAGCTCCCCTTCTGCGTTTCCCACTGTAGAAGACACAATATTCAAGGTGTCACCAGGGAAGTAGAGCAGAGGCTCACTAGATTGCAAACATGACAGCATCTTAATCTCAAGCACACTTCTCTCCAGAGCTGTGAGAGATAAACTTCTCTCCTTATGAAGCACCCATGTGCAAATATCTTATACAGCACATCAAGCTATGAATCTACCTGTTCCAGACACAGTGCTACCCAGAAGCTTCTGGGTTGACAGGTCATTAGCATGGCATCCGAGTACTGGGCTTGTATTGTTAGAAGTCTTGAGGATTCACTGTCTACCATCATCATCCCTTCTATAGGTACCTGCTTAGTACATAATATGCAGAACCAGAGGCAAGAGCCGGAGGGTCTTCACTCAGCACCACACACCTAGTTCCTTTGGAATTTGTACTTCATTTAACAGTTCTGAGGTTAGTGAATTTCCTGTGAAAGTGGACTCAACCCATCAGTGATACAAAAATATTCCTGATAATGTGAAGTGAGGATGGCTTTTTGGTTAATTGTGGATTCTTGTGCTAAGAGGAGTTGTTTTCTTCTTTTGTGTAGGTGATTGCAATTACCAACAGGGTGTGGTACTAGTGTTGAAGTTTGGGAAACCATAGCTCTTCAAGAGAACATTTAAGGTGTGGTCTAGCAGGTAGAAATTTCATAGTAAATGGCTCCTTTTAGTTTCCATGATTTGAGGTGATCACAGCACCTGGACCTCGACAATCAGAGAAAGAGATCCGGGTTATTCCTCCACAGAAGTGCTATCGATGTTAAGAACATTTGTGAACGCAGAGTTCAGAAAGTATAGCTAAGACAGTGTGTTGATACCAGAGAATTGTGGCCTGTCCGGGGTAAACGATAAGGTTGGTCATTGGAAGACGTGATGCAGCCCAGAAAACTTTTGCTGTTTTTCCAGGAAAGGTGGTCAACCAGAATTTTCCAGGGCTTTTAAATATATTTTTTATTTTAATATTCTTAAAAGATATTAGATATGAATGAATCAAGGTTTAGGCCAAGTAGAGTCTTCACTAAATAAGTTAGATCCTTCATTTACGATCAAATGTTTGTTCATCATGCTGAAGGTGCAGAGAACTGAGAGCTCACAACTAACTTGTTTTCTGAGGAATGCTGCAGCTCACTGGAGCTCTCAGTGAACCCAGAGAAAGAGTGGAGTGTGAGGAAAATACAGTCAAAGACAAGACTGTGGTATGACAGAGGTTCCTTATTATGGCTTTCATTTTCCTTCCAATTGGGTAATTTTTGTTCATTTGTTTTTCATGTTGTAATACACTTGTGGTTGGAGGGGAGAAGAACTGAACAACAGTAGGGGCATTTATTCTACCTTTACAAGGTTAAAATCATGGTACAAGGTTGCCTAGCAACTAGGGATGGCCCTTTTCTACAGAGGATGTTTTTCTCAAGACTGAGGTATCTTGACTGTTTTGGGCACTGTGGCCTTGTCTTGCACCCTCATATACAGCCAACTTCCAGCTTCAGCTTCTCCCTACAGGAAAATACTATCTCCATAGAAGCCACAGAACAGTCTCAGGAGGACCCCAGACTTATTGGCTTATTCATATCCTGATGTAAAAACCTGCTCCCCATGCTGAGGGCAAGAAGACTGTTGCTGTAGCTCTTCAGCTCTCAACACTGGCTCAGGGCTTGGTGTGACTGGATTCCTGGACAGTTTCCTTCTCAATTCAATCTTTTTTTTTTTGAGGCTAATGGAAATTTATTTAAATTAGATTTCGAATTCATGAAATCCTGTACTGAATATTATTTGCTTGTTTCACTGCAGTCTTTATTTCAATCCTTTCCCAAGCTAATTCCAAAGGCAGCCCCTGGAGAACTAAGCAAACCTCCTACACAGAAACTGGACAGCCCCGTCTGATAAAAATATCTCTCCAGGAAAAGGCATTATAAGCATACTGTGCATTATGTTTTATTTTACTAGAATCAAGTAAACACAGCCTTATCTAAATCTAAGAGTTATGTTTTTATTAATACAGAGTAATGATGTGTATTACAGTGACATTCATATATATATATGAATATATATATGTATATATATACATATTTGTATTGAATAAAGATCTGAATTACATGAGCTTCAATTTTCTAAATCTGAATTAACCTTTTACACCTCAAATGTATAATACAAACAAATATTTTACACATACATGCAACTCTATGTTAGGTGAAAGATAAATTCATCTATTTTCCCATTTGTTAAGCTAAAAAGAATAAATCACCCTAGAACCCAAAAATAGCGCCTGTTTTTTTTTACAACATTAAGCTTAACTCTTTATGAAAAAATTTAGTTCTGAATATGGATAATGCAAATAAGAGAAATTATGATTAAAAGTAAATGTATATGTTAGCTCCCTGTAAAGCAACTTTGGCTAAAAATTAAGCAATAAGCACATGCATTTTCAGAATAATCTTTCATTAGTATTTGAAATGGAGATTTACATTTCTTTTTTTCCCTGTCCTCTCAGATTGGTGCTACCATCAGCACTTTTCCTTTCTGGGAGAGCCAGGCTGCTACAAATGTGGTGAACTGCTTGACTAAGAAAATAAATTAAACTTTGAAGATGGTAATTTAAACTTCGGTTTACTTGATAGGGAGAGCTAATGGAAGGAAGTGAATCAGGACTCGCAGCCATGTGGGCTGTTTGATGACTCAAATCCACTTTGCTTTTCATGTTCCTTCCAACTGGGTCATTTTTATCACTTTGCGATACACTTACGATAGATAAAGCTAAAATGAATACATCCAAATACATCCTACTCATAAAAAATTGCTTTTAATCTTCTCCTACATAGTACACGATGTGTTATGCTGGATTCGTCATGATTTGCACAGGTTGGAATCAGTCAATAAGAGTAAAGCACCCATATATTTAAGTATTATATTGTGCTTAATAAAATAATGTTATCTTCTATTTTTTAATATTTTAGATTTGCATATTTATATGATTACTTAGAAGCTTTCAGAGAAAGGATATGATCTTCTATAGACCATGTAGTCATTATCATAGTGCCTGCTTCAGTAGAGCACAGTGGCCAGGGTTCGATTCCCTGCAGGCTGTGCTGGCCCTGCCCCTGGGGAGCACTGAGACACTGATTGAGACTGGGCACGGTGGTATGAGCCTGTAAGCCCAGTTCTTGGGAGGCTGAAAACAGAAGGTTCACTACGAGCCTGATCAATGTAGTGAGACCCTGTACTAAATACATTTTTTAAAGAAAGAACATGTAGTCATTATCAATTTCCTAATAACATTTTCTGCAAGAATAGACATAGACATTTCAAACTTCATATCAAACTCCAACTGTCCTTGAATGGCTAAAAAAAGAAACTTGAAACAAAACAAAGCTTAAAACCTCATTTATTTATTTCAAAACTGAAAACAAAGTTACAACAATCAAAATATTGTGACAGTCTCTTAAAGGCAGATCAATAAATCAGTGGAACAGACTATAAAACTCAGAAATTATGTCTAATTAATGTTAATATAAATTCCATACATATGAATTCACTGAAAATAGGTCATAGAAGTAAATGTAAAACATAGAAGTAAATGTAGGGGCCGGTAAATGGCTCAGTGGAATAAGTGCTTTCCTGGCAAGAGCAAGGACCTAAGTTCAGTTCTTGGTTCCACCAAAGAAAGAAAGACAAGAAGTAAATGTAACACTTCAAACTATGGAGCTGGGAAGATAGCTCAATAGAATAAGTGCTTGCCTGGCAAGTGCAGAGTCCTGAGTTCAATCCATTGTACAGCAAAAAACAAAAACAAACAAACAAAAAAGACTTCAAGATATGAATGTCTTGGAAGCAAACAGAGACATGTCCAGAGCACTGGATTTATCCATGATTCCTTGGACATGACACTAAACATAAGCGGCATGCAGTGGCTCAGATGTGTTTTGTAATCTTAGCTATTCTGGAGGGTGACTCAGGTAGAGGTCCCCTGAAGCAACATAAAGTGACTCTCTAAACAGACAAAATAAGAGACTGGGTGTGGTGATGCACACCTGTAATCCCAGTGCTTGGGAGGCTGAAAACAGGAGGATCACTACAAGTCCATTATTTGTAGTGAGACTCTACAGACCCTGTCCTAAATACAAAAAAAAAAAAAAAAAAGCACAATAAATACACATTATGAAGACATAGTTTACAGTAAGGCATTGATTTTAATGTCCCATACAGTACCATAATAAAAAGCAAATTTAAACCATGAATACATGTTTTCAAAGTTGAGTTTATTCTATTTTTTTAAAGATAGCCATATATCTTATTGTATTGCTTTATGAAAAAATAAATAAATAAAATTTGAAGGCTGGGGAAATAGCTCAGTAGAATAAGTGTCTGCCTGGCAAGTGCAAGGTCCTAAGTTTGATCCCTGGTACCACCCAAAATAAAAGTAATTTGACTTAAATTGCTTGAAGAAATCCCAATATCCTCCAAAATTTTAAAACGCGATTTTATAATTATATATCCAGAGTGGCAAATGCATGAATTTTGAGGAGGCTTGGAAAATGACAGAGAACTGTTGTGAACTGTCAGTGTGAGAAAAAGGAGCACATAAGGAAAATATGTAATATCAGGATATCTTTGCGATACATTGAGACTTGTTTCATTGTTTTTGTCATGTCAGCCATACATGGGTATACTACCCCATTAATTACCAAGAAGAGATTTTATGGCCCTGTGCCACTGAGATGCAGTCCATAGTTCAATGCACTTCATAATTAAGGGTCTACCACGTAGAATATATTTCTTTTGCACAGTTAAGAGCATTCCTAATGAGCTATTAATGAGCTGTCAATTTCTAATATATGCTAAAGAGCCAGAACAATCACTGAGGAATTCCAGAGGCAGAAATATGTTTCATCTCCAAAACCTGATCAAATGAATCATTCCAAAATTTATAATTACTGTTTAGGTATCCTGACTTTGAGTCATTTCTAAAGTATCAGTAATTCTAGAAATCCAATTTAGATCCTATTGTATTTCCCTGTATAATATCACTCCATCTAAAACATTATCATTTAATGATTAGTAGATATTATTTACTAAGGAAATGCTCTGTGGGAGAAATTAAATTTTAATGTTCTAATCTATTAATGAATTCCCTAAGGTGTCTTATTATTTTAATAATTGTGAGAGTTCTATGGTGATGAGTTTGCCAGCAGCAAAGAGGGAGAAACAAGTGAGATTTACAGGGTTTTACTTCAGGCATCCACAGGAAAACTATTTAAAGCATGTTGAATAGAATCTATTGTGCTAATTCAGTATTTCCAATGAAACACATTTGGGAAAAACAGAAACTGCTCCACATTGTACAGTATACAGGCTGAGTTCTATCGTTTCCACAAAATGAAGCCTCTTCAGCATACATTCTCACTGTGGCAAAGAAGGAAGAGGGCCAAGAGGGTCAGGCAGGATCTCCTGCGGGAGAGATCATCCTCACTCTGTCTGCCAGTTCACTGCCCCCGAGAATCCCACCGTTGTGTTGTGTGGACCTCGCTTTCAACCGACAAATCAGAACTATAGAACAGAAAGCTGGAGAAAAAGCGTAGTTTTCCAAATATCGAGTTTGCTAGTGAGGGGAACATTTCTCTGACGTATACCTAACTGTATAGGTAGGCTTCTCTGAACCAGAAGTCAAGTAGTCCCCTAGGAGTAAGCGGTCCTTTGAGTGTTTACCATTTAAATGGGGCAATCGAGGAAAAAAGTACTCATGACAACGATGTTATGTACTAGCAGGACCAAGAGGTACAAAAGGAAGTCATATGTGAGCTGTTTAATGGGATGAATGCCAGCTATGGAGTGAAGGGCAACACAGGGCTATTCCAAACTGAAGGCATATAAAAATCATTTGAATATTTTTCAAATAAATATTCACTGAACCATTTGCAGGAAACCATAGCAACCGAGAAAAGAAAAAGAAAAGCAAAGGACCTTATGGCGTAAGACTCAGATTTTTCCTTCCTCTTTTTTTTTAAATCCTTGAAGGAAATTGGGTAAAAGAAGAGACTGTAAGAGTGGAGCCCCTACTTGGACACTCACTTTGGGACCCTAAAGCCACAGCTGTAGTCTACCAACAAAATGACAGAAGAAAAATTTGTGTTAGATATGAACTTAAAAGTTTAAGTTAAATAGGATAAATCTGTGAATGTCATGACTGACAGGATTCTCTTTGTTTTACTCATGCAATAGTATAATGTGCACAAATGATGTTTATATAAAATGTACTAAATTATAAATTTGCTACTCATAAATTTATATTCAAAAACTTACTTTCATATTATAATACTGTTTTAAAATATATTGTCACAAAACTATCAAATGTCGCGCCATGGTAATATAATTTTATAACACAGAATACATTCTGGACATATTGTTAAGATATTCAGCCATGTAAGAAGTCTAGACTTCAATATATTTTGTTGTATAGATGAAGTATTAGATTTATTCAGTTGTACAATTAGTTCATTTTAAATTGGCAAAAATATCCTCAGTTTTGTGTAAGAATATTATGGCACAAAATATGGAAATATCTTTCTGTGTTTTTTATTCTATTAATTCAATCATAAGTAGTTTTTATATAATAAAAATAAATCTTATCTTCATCATTTGCAAATTAAGAAATTGGATCACATATGAGGGAAGTTCTTTAATATTTAAGGATATTACCTTCTTATCAGATATTTAAATAGCCATGGGGTGGTGACGCAGGCATGTGCTCCTAACAGTGGAGAAGTGAGGCAGGAGGATCATAAATTTAAGCCCAATCTGAGCACATTTGTGCCTTAGTAACCCAGTGAAACTTTAAAAGAAAATGGGCTATTGATCTACTTTGCTGCAAATGTCCTGGGTTCAATCTCCACCATCATCACCAACAGCAACATACAGTCAGGTTTCTGATACAGTTTTTGAAGTTAGCTGAATGGTTAGATGGGAATAACTGAAGACATCAAAAATCTGTAGGTTTGATGTTAAGATCCCATGGCACACTTGTATTATTAAGTATCCTAACACACCACTCTCGCATTACTGTACACTTTTTTGTAGTTTCTTGTGGCACCACTGGCTTCTCTCTAGTGAAAATACAGAGAAGCAAAGAAATAAAGGGATATTTTACAGATTTTGCAATCATGATAATGATTTTCTGTCTCATAAAATTTAAGTGATCTTTGGTATTAATTCCTTGTTACCAAACAGAGAGTATGAATTCTCATTTGTGCTTTTGCCAGCCTTCTTAAAACATTCTAATTACAACATTGAAGAAACCTGAATCACAAATATAAAAGGAGAAGGATTTTTGGGAGAATTATTCCAATTCATAATTCCTGCTGGAAAAAATTTCCTTATAGTGATATGCTAGGTAGCATGGACTCTCAACATTTATAATTTCCCTTTGAAAGTATAAGAAGGCCAGGTGAAATACAATGAAATGTTTTACACACATTGAAATTCTAAATGAATTACAACTAAATGCCTTTTATGTGCACTATGGCTCTACAACAACAAAAGAAATTCCCATATTGCTAGAAATGAAGAAAGAAATATTGCCAGAATAGAGAGCACAAAACAAAGCTACAGAACATCAGGAAATATTGAAGTAGGATGGAAGTTTTTCTAGGACAACTTCTTGGCTGAGCCCAAATACTCCTTTCCAGATGAGAATGAAATTCCGAGAAGATCAGATTGTTCTGCATAAGAGAGTCCAGATGAATTTCTGACTTTCGCCAAGGGAGAGGGTAGTCAGGGGTCACTTAGGATGGAGAGACACTGGGACAAAATTAGGGCTGGCAGATACAAAAAATGTGGGCTCTTTGTGTTGCTGTGCTTCTACATGTTCATAAACTGGGGTATGTAGGTAACTCAGAAGAGAAGGTGACAAGGTAGATAATTCAGAGAACTGAGAATTTTACAGAAAAAAAGCTTACTGAAGACGATGTTACCTATATTACAAGCTGAAAAAAAAATAGCTCTTGCTGAGAGAGTCTGCAGATGTAACAAATACTACAGTTGACACCCAAGAAAGAGATGCTAAAAGGGGTCAGGGAGATAGCTCAGTAGAATAAGTGCCTTCCTGGCAAGCACAGGGTCCTGAGTTCAATCTCAAGTATGGCAAAAAAAAAAAAAAAAAAAAAAAAAAAAAAAAAAAAAAAAAAAAAAAAAAAAAAAAAAAAAAAAAAAAAAAAAAAAAAGATGTTAAACTATGCCTACTAATATGTTTAAAAGTTTAAATATGATAAAACAAGAATGATGAATGGAGAAAAATCACATGGATTTTTAAAAACAGCTTAAAGTATCAAGAAAAAGCTGATAATTTAAATACATTTTAAACTTTTGAAAAACTGCAAAGAGTTGAAAAGTAGAAACTACCCAGACAGGGGTATAAAAGCTAACAAGCCACCGTCAGAAACCTAAGTAGTTTATGAGTTTTGGATTCCAATATGATTCTTCAATGTAAACTGTAACATACATATTTACTTTTATATACCTGACACATATTAGGTGAGAAATAATGACAACAGTTGTTACTATATTGCAAGGTTTTTCTTCATTCATTTGTTTGTTTTTGTTTTCGGTGATACCAGGAATCAAACTCAGGACCTGCACTTGCCAGGCAAGCACTTATTCCACTGAGCTATCTCCCCAGGCCCCTCCAATGTAGCAGTTTTTGTTGTTCATGCTTATTGGGTTTTTTTTGTTTGTTTGTTTTGCTTTATGTTCTAGGGATTGGACAACTCAGCTACATGCCCTGTCTTTCCTTTAAATTATTTTTGTTTATTTAACTCACTAAATTGTCTAGCCTAGTCTCAAATCTCCAATTCTCCTGCCTAGGTTTCTAAACTTACTGGATGTGTTAATAGCCACACACCTGGCTATTCTTTTAGCACTACAATGTTTTGCAAAACATAAAAGGTGAGTAATGAAAAATAGAATGAGAAAGTCCTATATTAAGGAATTTTTTTCTGTGTTTTGTGGAAGGGTCTACAGTGTGTTCAGGGTCTCACTACTAGATCAGACTGGTAGCGATCCACCTGTTTACAGCCTCCCAAGAGCTGGGATTACAGGCATGCACCACGGCACCCATCTCAGTTGCCGTCTCAGTGCACCCAGGGATCGGGCCAGCACGGCAGGCCTGGATGGAAATCCCCGGCCCCTGTGCCTGCTTGCAGGCACTTAAATCCACTAAGCTATTTGGCCAGCCCTGAGTATTAAGGAAATCTTCATGGATTCCATGACTAAACAATTAAAAATGGTATGTAGGTAGAATTGAAGGAATGATCAATGTTACTTTTTAGGAAGAATGATGTAAATAGTAAATAGGGACTAATGTAAAGGCATTATAATTTTACTCCAGAATATCAAGATAAGAGGAATAGAGACTGGTATAAAGCACAGAGAATCAAATAAAAATTAATAATAATTAGAATATATAACATTTAATGCCATAATAGAGTATGCTGTTTTAGTTGTTAAACTAAATTATATTGAACTTATACATTGTGTTATAAATTTTATCTATTTATCACATTTGTAAATATATTTAACCTTTATTCGCCTATGTTAATATCTATGATTTTTTCATTTCTCAAAGAAAAACTTCAGATTTGGATAATTCATAACCCATATTTCATAATTCCTTTATCAGAAGCACTTGTGAATCAGTTTTCATCATTTATTATATTTTTACTGCTTCTTACACATTTTATCTTTTCAGATGACTGTTTTGCTTTTATTTTGAGCTAGTACTGTGTGGAAAAAAATTATACGTAAAAAAGTCCTGAGCACACTATCTTTTCTCCCAGACGGTTTTCATTTGCTGCCAATCAGGTGCTTGACAGCATAGAATTTATGAATCATCCTGATAAAACAACTTTGTCTACTTTGTCTGAGCTAAAGCCCACTTATGGCAACTTTACCATCATAGTATCTGATACAGCCATTTTTTGCAAACTTTTATTTTAAATGTATTTGGTTGCTGCAGGTTCTCACTATGCAACAAGGACTCGGAGTGATCCTCCTGTTTTTAGCTTCCCCAGGGCTGGGATTACAGTGCATCACTGTGCTGGACTTGTGGCTGGCTTAACCAGCCCTGGGGGCAGGGCTGGCGCAACAGGTGGTGTGTGGATCAAACCATGTCCCTCGCCTAAGCTTGCCTAAGCAGGTGCTTTAGTCTACTGAGCTGTCCTGCCAGTCCAAGCATTTGTTCTTAATAGATAAATATGAATGATTGTTGCATTAAAGCATGTCAATACAGTTATGCAAACAGCTGCCTTCCTGACCCCTAGGACCAGGAGATATAAAAATGTAGACCTTGGGCAGAGTCATTTCATAGTAAGTGGGTTAAAGTGAGTATAATTCACCTACAGTGCTGCACATAGAAAGCACAGAAACTGTTTAGTCTCAAATTGCCTACATCCTACAAGAGCAAGTCCAAGAGAGTTGCATGTCAAATAAGTGCAGACTTTTATGCTAACCAAAATCCATATTATACAAGTAGAATATGCAGGATGAACAAGGTGCTTTGGCAGTATTTGAAGGCACTGGTCATGAGCTGGGCCTGTGACAGTATAAAGGAGCTCTGGCGTTGGAAGTAGAATTGTATCTGTATATACAGAATAGAATAGATATATAGCTACTTTCTCTTAATTCAATAAGAGGAAAGATTTGTACTAATAGTGTTTGGAGAGGATATCATGTTTGCATCTTGTGCTAAGAATGACTATTACAAAGACAACAATATGTAATGTATTAATTGTTCTAACCCCTACCAACTTGTTTTGAAGCTGTCTCACTGCAATTTTTTTCTCAATAAAATTAATGAAAGAAGAAATAGGTGAGATGAACAGGAAGGAAGAAGAAAACAGTAGTGTCCCTCCAGCTCTGCCAGCTGTTCCACCCTTTCATCCTGAGGCAGTCAGTGCTTCTGTTTTTGTTCAGCCTTTCCTGTGAGGAAAGTCCACGCAGCGAACTGAAGTCCATTCAGCCAAGGTGGTAGCCTCATTACTGCTCATTTTCTAAAATTTGTGATTACAGTCAAATCCCAGCACACTGAGGGAAACTGGACTCTCTCACCCTAAGTTAGTCTGAACGCTCTACCTCTGTCTTCACTCTAGGCTTTAGAGCTCTAACAGAGTGTGTGCTCCAGAGCATGTTTCAAGGTAGAACCTCTTGGTGGTGGGACCCACAGGGCGGGGGTGACAGTTTAGATGCCTGTGTAACAATCTAAAAGACACATGTATGTCGAAGTACAATATGGAAAACCCACAGAAATTCAATGCACTCCTTCTTTAATGAGGTTTGCCTGGGAGAAATGCATCTGGTAGGATGTAAGGAGAAGTATCACCTTTTGGGCAGTCTAACTTTATCATAAACTCTTAGGTCCTGTTTAGTTGGTGTCTTGAGACACTGTTAGGATCCTACCTGAAGAATCCCATAGGCTGAGAGACAAGTGTTGTGTTACTCAACCACTGTAATTAAGAACTAGACAAACAATGGAAATGCTACCACACCCTACAAAGGATAGAACACAGGGCACCAAATGAAAACCCTTTAGCACGTGACAAGATGAAGAAGGGCATGTGCACTAATGAGAAAATATCAGTTCTTAGCTGTGCATCAACTGCATGCACAAAGATAATAACTTTATTAATAATAACCTTTGAAACATTCTATATAAAAAGTATCTATATGATTGTCTAGGTGAAATAGTATATTACAATTATATATACATATATGTGGACAGACAAATGATAGAGATGAATTAACACGTACAGCCAAATTACCTTTAATTTAAAGGGAGACAATTCTGAATTTCAAGGGAAAACATCAGATAAATGATGTCAATTTTTTTTTTTTTTTTTTGTCTTTTTGAGACAGGGTGTCACTAAGCAGTTCAGGCTGGCCTTAAGCTCACTTTGTAGCTCAGGCTGGTCTCGAACTCACAACAATCCTCCTGCCTCAGCCTCCAGAGTGCTGGGATTACAGGCCTGCGCCGCCACACCCAGCTTGCGGTATCAATTTTATCAGTCATTTAATCATAGTACTTTCACTGATGAATAGAAATAACAAAGCCATTCTTGCATTTAGAAAAACAAAAACAAAGGCACCTTCTTTCTCAAACATAAACTGTTCGTTGTTTCACCCTAGTTTTCCAGAGAATAAGCTTCTTTTGTGTGTGATTTTTTTAAGCATGAAAGAATATTTCTTATCTTAAGTTCCACATATTATATTTGCTCCTTCCACCCACTACCATCTGGCTTTCACTTCTCCATTCCACTAAAATACTCCACTAAGTTTGCAAATGATCCTCCAGGAGCTGCAGCCTAGGGTACTCAGCAGCTCCCTGTCATTCCAGCCCATTCTGCTTCCCTCCACCCACCGCATTTGCCTCCTGAGTCCCTCCCCTGCAAGGTCCAGCCAGCACCAAATGATCACGCACTTTCTTACTAATTTTTTTTTTGAGAAGACCCAACTTTTTCCTCTAGATATTATGTCATTCTGGGATTGTCTATGTTTCCAGATTTAACTTTATGGTGCTATTTTTAAATTTCTTTGAGTTTTCTTCATACAGAGCTATTGCATAGTTTTTACATTCTAAAACTTCACAAGAAGAACCTTTTTATTTTATTATCTTATCCATTTACTTTGAAGCATTTGTGACCCTTTACCTATAACATAGGTATCGACTTTTCTCCTCCTGCTATATATGCACCTATTTATCTTTCTCCTTGAGGTTGTGTTTCCTTACAATACTTAATTTAAGACTTAGGACATTTTAAATTTGTAGGGAAGTGTCCCTGAATCCTAGGTCGAAAGAGATTTTAAGCATTACTCTCCAATGGATGACTCAGATCAGTTGAATTTTTTTTCTCCTGTCATCTTCAAGTTTCTTTGCATAGGCTCAGTTATGGATTCAGATTTACATTTATATCTTCCATTTCCTTTCAAAACTTACATTACAGTTCTATTCTACTGGTAACCAGATGACTATAATCCTCTAGAAATTATAAGATACAATGTTTTTAGTTACATGATTTGGTGCATTCTTGTAATGGTAAAACTACATGAGGAGGAAACAGGAAATTGCAAGATTAAGTCAGGCTAGTGAAAATTAGCGATGTATTGGGACCTTGGTTGAGTAATTAAAATTTGAAATAGACTGAGGATGCAGCTCAGTGCGAAGACCAAGATACACACCTCACCTCCTTGCTTGGAACATATATACAGCTGTGCATACACACATACACACACAACACACAAACATACAAATGTGTTAAAAATGTTATTGGTATTGCCTTACATGTTACCTGAAAGAAGAAAATTATGTCATGCTATACTCAGTGACAATAAAATGAACTCATGATTTGTAGAAGACACTGACAGGCTCAAGCAAGTTGTAAAAGATTTTGTTTCCTTTGTCACCATGGTTTCAGCTTAAAAATTCAGATGACATCTGTCCATCCCAGCTTATGTGCACAGAAAACCTCGAAAATAGTTTTTAATACTTATTTTGTAGAAAATACATTTTCTCCATTTTTGTTGTTGCAGAGCCTCACTACACAGTTGGGACTCATGCTGATCTTCCTACTTTCAGCCTCCCCAGAGCTGGGATTATAGGCATTTGTGACCAAGCCCAGACTCTGGCCAGCTCAACCCACTCTGGGGGCCAAGCTGGCGAGGCACGGGTTTCCTGGGATCAAATCACAGTCCCTGCTCCTGCCAAAGCTTGCCTAAGCAGGCAGGTAGTCTGCTGAGCTATCTCACCAGCCCCAATATTTTCTTGAAGTGGGATGAACATATTCTAAAATATATTTACCATTTTATTGTTTATTAGCTTTATTAGAATATATTTGATGTACATAATGTTTACATTCCTTGTGTAGAGTTGGTAAATATACATACCCATCTTCTTAATTTTTGTCCCCTATGCCTCCTATCCCTTCCTCTTCCTTCTACCTAATACTCTTTTTATATATAAGCGTGGGATTAAAAGGCTCAGTAAAGCCGGGCGTGGTGGCGCAGGCCTGTAATCCCAGCACTTGGGAGGGTGAGGCAGGAGGATTGTTGTGAGTTCGAGACCAGCCTGAGCTACAAAGTGAGTTTAAGGCCAGCCTGAACTGCATAGTGAGACCCTGTCTCAAAAAGGCAAAAAAAAAAGAAAAAGAAAAATAAAAATAAAAGGCTCAGTAACCTACCAACTCTGAGTTGGGGTACTTAACTCAGAACAAAAAAAAATTCACAAAAACATCTAACATGTTTCCAGAACTGTACTGAACATGAGTGGTGACAGTGGGTATCCTTGTTTGTTCCTGATTTTCAATTTTTGTCCATAAAATATGATGTTGGATGCTAGTTTGTCTTACTTGGCTTTTGTCAGGCTAAGATAAAAACCAGCTACTGTGATTTTCTGTAGTGTTTGTGTCATAAATGTTAGACTTTGTCAAAAGACTTTTTTGCATCTATTCAGATGATCATAGGATTTTTGTCTTTGGCTTTATTGATGTGGTATAAAAAACATTTATGGTTTTGCATATATTGAGCCATCCCTGGTTTCCTGGGATGAATCTCACTTGGCTGTGATATATAATCTTCCTGGTGGTTTGCTGCACTCAGTTTGCTACTATTTTACTGAGGATTTTTACAACTGTCTTCATGAGGGAAACTGGGCTTTAGTTCTCTTCCTTTGGTTGGGTCCGTGTCTGATTTTAGTATCTGAATAATTCTTGCTTCCAGGAATGAGTGTGGGAGAATTGCATACATTTCAGTTTCAATGAAGAGTTTGAGAAGAGGTGGAATTAAATCTTCTCTAAATTTCTTGTATGTTTTTATCTGATAAACTAAACAGCTGATCTGAAAATTTCCTATTACTTTGTTTAGTGAAATTTTGTATCTTTTCTAATGTGATATTTTTCTATTACCACTTACTATTCTTCAAAAAATAAAAAAAATGAAGTAAAATAAGAACATCTAAAATTCCTGGACTTATTTAGAAACAGTCAATGTGTTCTGCATGTCAAGACAAAAATTATACAATAAATTCTTCTCTCTGTTGTCTCTTTACAAGTGACATATGTAGAATTGTCATTTCTTCCGCCATATAAATGAGAGATGAAGATGACTTATTAAATTCTCCTTGCTTTCTGGAAGTAGAATAGACCCTTAATCTATTAATAACCTCCTTTTTCAAACTCACCCAACATCACTCAGCAGAGCACCCATCTCTACAATCCCCTTTTCCACATTCTTCACAATGTGACTCTCCAAGTTTACCCTGTAGCACAGTGCCCTGAATGAAAAAAAACATAAAGATTTATTTTGTTAAAATACAAATGCTCTCTTTCATGGAGATTTACCAAGTTTGCTTTATGCATGGAGACATTTTAGGTATTTAAATATGAAGCAAATCTAATGGCCTATGGCAATTACCTGGGTATTATGAAGATTTTATGTGAGATCTTTTTTGATCATTTTTACTTTTCAAATTTACTTAGATGAAGCTAATGCATGGGAAGTGTGTAGGAATTCGAGTAAGAGACTGTGTACAGTATGGTTTGTGAGATATCATGCCCATGATTTGGTTTCCACTTTGTCACAGCCCATGATACCTACCACTAAGACCCTACGTTCTTGCTATTGGACCTCATCACGAAAAGCAGAAAGTCTGTAAACCTTGGGAAATTGCTATTTTACAGCAGTCTTGGCATACTAAGCTTCTATCAAATGGGTTGTACAGAAGCTTGGTTTCCCTTCAATATTTTCTTTCAACTTATAAAGGTCAACTGTACTATTTGCATAACTTTCTCTTCCTTTTAAAAAGTAAAGAAAAAAAAGAAAGAAAGAAAAGAAAAGAAGGCCTGCCAAATAGCTCAGCAGATTAAAGTGGATCCCGGGGATGCCGTGTCAGGGCCCCGCCCCCAGGGCTCACTGAGCCGGTAATTGGTACTAGGTGTGGTGGTGTGCACCTGTAATCCTAGCACTTGGGAGGCTGTGAAGAGGAGAATCACTGCAAGTCTGATCTAGTAATGAGACCCTGAACATCTTGTAGACACTTCACTAAAATACAAAAAAAAAAAAAAAAAAAAAAAAAA
>PVKA01006258.1:0-75985 GCA_004027165.1 Ctenomys sociabilis | reverse complement strand
CCTCCTGCACTTTGCTCTTTGCTGCCACCGTGAATGGTTGCCCTCTGCCATGTGCTGCCCTGCCTTGGAGCCAGCCAAGTGTGGACTGAGATCTCCAGTAACTGTGAGCTAAAAAACCTTTCCTTCCTTCATTTTGGGGTCGAGTCTTTGTCCCAGCAATTAGGGAAGGGTAACTGAGAGAAGCCCTGTGCCCTCCTGTGCCATCGCGGACACCTCTCTCACTTGGTTTAACAGAACTTGCAGATCTAGATCTCCTGCTCTGGTCCTCCTCTTTGCATGTGGTCAGCCATGGGAAGAGAAGCATTCTCTGTGAAAAATCTTATTTTTCTTTATCTACTTCCAACAGATTGACTCATTTATGATTTCAAAATTTCTGAATATCTAATTGATTCACCATTTTGACATTTGTACAAGAAGGTCTGTTTCTAGACTATACCATCTGTTGTGCCCCATCTTTAGCCAAGAGAACTCAGAAAGGATAAATAAACACTTGCGCTGTTTCATTTTGGGTTTTTTGGTTCTGGGGCTCAAACTCAGGACCTTGCACTTGCCAGGTAGGCATCTAAGTCACTGAACTATCTTCCAGGTCTGTACACTTTTAAATAAAAATGTTTTTGGAATTGAGATTTTCCAAGTGATTAGCTCATGAATGTGGTTATTTTTCTGCTTTGGTCTTACAGCTTCAGCCTATTCCAGAAGATTGCAGCTACCGATGAACATTCTGCCTTCCATCTAAAAGAATCCTCAAATACTAACTCTGACTTTAAAAGTTCATGCTAAGTAAGTATTTTATTATTTTAATTTTTTGTCTCATTGCTTTTGTGACATCGGAACATTTGCTTTTTTATCAGTGGTTTCTTTTAACTGAAGTTTTATAACATTCTGGTTAAATTTTGTATTAGGATAATATAATTTTCATATTAAATTTCAAACCTTCTAAAATCGAATTTTTAAACTTCTAATCTTACCTGCATACATGCCAGTCCTCCCACATGCATGGGAATATTTACAGCCTTTCCGTATTCTATCTTAGTGTTTATACTGAATGTCTCTTTGAAGATGCTCCCACATCTGATATTTCTGTACCACAGGTCCTCACAGTTCAATTGTCATACCAAGTTCTAACAGTATAATCAGTATTCAAATGGTTGGGCCTACATTGCCGAAGTGGATAATCATCAACTTCTTGTTTGGTTTTTAAAATGGTAATACCATCAAAAACAACAACAACAGGGGTACTTAGTATTTTCATGGAGCAGTATGCTAAGAGCTTTATTTCCTCATGTATACCCCCAAAAGACCACCTGGGATCTCATCACTCTATTTTACAAATGAGAAAAAGAAAATTAAGCCTTGGGAATTAAATAATATCCCTAGGGTAGAGTGGGTCTGGTAATTGTGCCCAACAATTTCATGTCTTAGTTCAAAGAAAATGTAAATATGTTACCTTATTTGATAAAAGGCACTTTCAAGGTGTAATTAAGGATTTTAAGAAAGACAGATGATGCTGAATTTTTGGAATAGGTTGAATAGAATCTCCAGGTTCTCATAAGAGTGAGCAGAAGGGGTCAGAATCAGAAGATCTGATGATAGAAGTCGGAGAGGAGAAGGACTTAAAAATATTGCTCCACAGGCTTTGAAGACAGAGTAAGGCCACACGCCAAGGAGTAAGGGCAGAAAATGCGAGGAAGTAGAGTCTCTGCTAGCACTGCGAGGTGAGGGAGAGCTCTAGTCCCTCTCAGGATTCACACCTCCTGAGCTGTCAGAGAATAAATGTGTGCCACTTTAAACCCCTAACTGTGATCATTTATAGAGCAATAATAGGAAAGGCACA
Source organism: Ctenomys sociabilis (assembly GCA_004027165.1). Classification (NCBI taxonomy): domain Eukaryota; kingdom Metazoa; phylum Chordata; class Mammalia; order Rodentia; family Ctenomyidae; genus Ctenomys; species Ctenomys sociabilis. Next base: position 74,151 of record PVKA01006258.1, on the reverse strand, counting down.
AGATCGTATAGCTGGTATAGCATAGAAGCATCGCTTTTAAGTTTCAGCATTTGATTCCAAGTCTCTAATATACTGGCCTATCTTCTCCAAACAGAGCAAAATAAATGAAAATGGTGTAGCCATATTAATTTCGAATAAATCATTCCAGTTTGCAATCACATATTAAATATATCACCTCTATATTTTCATTCAGAAATGTTATTGAAATCAGCCAAAATGTTACTTGTGGTAATGCTAACTTTTGTCTTGTGAATTCTGTGATGCTAAGTTTTAGCTGGAATTCTACCTTCCTCTCACCACAATTCCTCATATGCTCACTGGTTATGAATCCTGTAATCAGCACTCAGTTCAAAAGTGACCTGTCTCATGAACGCTCTCCTGATCTTCTCTGTGTCTGTGACTCCCCACTGTCCTGTGTGCAGAGCTTCTTTTGCAGTCCATCATACTGGCCATGCATTGTAGTTATTTATGCTGGCTTCCTCCTCCATTGCAACTTAGCCTGAATCTGTGGATGATGTGTGCCTCCTTTTAAAACCATGGGATCCTAAGCGAGGATACAGCTCCAGGTAGGTGATCAATAAAAATGTGTCCAGCTGAACTGCTACTGCTTAGAGCTGTATCTTTATAAGACAGCTCTCACCCAGTTAATAACTTCTAGTTTGGCCAGGAGGCTTTAATAAATATGGTGCAAGCCCCAAAATGTACTTCTGGGTCAAATATATTGAGTTCAATCCTCTTCTCTACAAATATTGCTGAAATGAGCCTGGATTTGATCCCAGTTTCTGTCAAAGAGAACTTTATAGGCAACTCCTGGCTTTGGCTAAAGCCTTTATCCCAGAGATTCAAAGGCCATCACAGCTGCAAATGCTGCAAATCATAACAGAAAAAGAGGTTCTATTACTAAATTAGGTGAACTTTTTCACATTCAACACATCAATCATTTGCCTTAAAAATGTAAATTCTTTCTATATTATAACATGTTTAAGAAGGAAAATATCTTACGTTATGTTAGCATGAGAAAACATATTTTACAATCTTTCTAAAATTCTTATGTTACTTTGTTCCAACTGGAAATGGTTCATTATCAAATAGACTTTTGCTTAATTCTTATGGTTCATTCTTAGCTGGTTCTCGGTATTACACTAAGAAGTGGCAGACATTGAATTTTTTCCTACAGAGATTATCATGATTCCCTAGACCATTCATAATACCTGTTCTATATGCCCAACATCTTAATTTATATGTTCCTGATACCACTTAAGTGGTAGCTGAAACAAAGTTTTAAACATATTTACCTCATGGAATATTCTGAAAGCCTTCTGGTTACAACACAAAAAATTATATATAATATATATTTATGCATGTATATATACATACGTAACCAGTGTCTGTTTCAACTTATAACTTATAAATAGATCCGTATTTGAAGAACTCCAGTACAGGTGTAGCAACATAGAAGTTTTGCGATTGTGCACAATTTCCAACAGTAACGTTTAGTGTTTCCTTGCTTCTGGCAAATTTCTAAAATCTTACCTTTAGGTGTTTTATTTTGCACAGATATCCTATACCTGCACAGTCCCTGACTGCTGGCAGAATCACCCTCGCAAGGCTTTTGCTTTAAGTGTGTGCTGTGGGTCATTCAACAAATGACATCTCAGGAAATCAGATTTTCAAAGTCCATTTTCTCCTAAATGTTCCCTTTATGAAATATTTCTACTCCTTCACCACTACGAGGTTTCATGGTTAGAGTAATGTGTGTTGGCTTAAACATATGGCAGTCCGCCCCTAGAGACCATTCAGGAGTGAGCTATTTTCAACACATACGAGTGATCCTTCTCTGGAAAGATGAAATTGGGGGGAAGATGGGGTCAAAACTAGTGCTGAGCCTCAGGATATTCATTGTTGATACTGCTACCAATGAATTTCCAAGTTCACGTGCTCACAAATTCAATATACACTACTGTTACTGTTTTGTATAAAATGATAAAAGTGAGGCAAGTGAGACGTGAAAGTCAGATGAGCGTAAGTTCTCAGTGGAGTTAAGTTTCACCTTCACCATCCATAAAACACAAAATCTCTTCTGTCACTGTAGCGGGACTCACAGCTGATGCTTCACTCATGGCTCATGATGTCCAGTGGACAGTCCCAAGTGGAACTATCACTGCTTCCTGCTGCTATTTACAAAGAGAACAACTGGGCTTATTTTTATTATTACTAAAAAGAATTACAGATGCAAGTTAAATCTCCCCACATAAAACTACATTTCATCAATTTGAAAACATTAATATTATAACACATTGATTCATTTAAATGGGCCTTTTAGAAGCAGAATTATAAGCAGGAGCTGTGAATGTGAACTGACAAGAATACCAATAAAAGTCTAAGAAAAAATACAAGACATGGTAGCTAGGCAGCACTAGGGAGAGAAATGCAGTTGAAAGGTAGTTACAAATATGTCCAACGTACCCACGCTTTTTATCTCATCCTCCTAAAAATGTAGGAACTCAGGATTATTTTGATTTAGTGGAGTCTGTATGGATGCATAGGCATACATCCATGTGTGGCTATGTCAATTGTCACTACTGTCCTAAAATTCTAGCATAGTATAGAGAGTAGGTCAAATATATCCATTTCAATTTAAGTTATATCTTTTGGGCTACACCCAAAATTATTTATTATGTGGAAACAATCATTTACAGTGTAGAGTGTTATATTATTAAAACACATAAAGAAAAACTGAGCCAGGAGGATCACAAGTTCAAGCCCAGACTGGGCAATTTAACAAGATCCTATCTCAGAAAAGATAAAGGGCTGGGAGATGGCTCAGCAGATCAAGAATTTGCCTGGCAAGCGCAGGGTCCTGAGTTCAATCCCCAGTACCACTAAAAAATAAAATAAAATTGGGTGCAGATGTAGTTCAGTGTGGAGACTCTGAATTAAAGTTTCAGTTTTGCAAGGAAGAAATAAAAGCATACAGAGGAGAGAACTAAAAATACAGATAGTTAATTAGATGACATATTTCCTATGCATTTCCTGTAAAATATAACCAAACCGATTTATGCTACTTAAACTCATGAGAATCAGGTTATCCATTGATGTTGAATTGTCAATTCATACAGGACGTCTACCAAACAAAACCAGGTACAATCAGTGCTTTGTCCTATGTACTGTTAAGGAATCAGAGTGCCCACATATGTCACGCAAACCTGTGCCTTTGTGCCTTTCTATGTGTGCATGAATTCCTTAAGTAGAGAGTATGTCTGATTTTCATTTCCTTATTTCAGTGAATATTTGTTGAACTAATTGTTTCATTTGTTTTAAGAAAAGATTAGTTTATGAACTAGAGTTGTGATTTCTCACATGCAAAACAGTTTTTCAACATAGTTTTCTTCTTCCTCTTTTTTTTTTTTTTTTTTTTTTTGTCATGTATTTGGTGTAGGGTCTCACTGTTCAGCTTGGACTCATAGTGATCGTCCTGTTTTCAACCTCCCCAATGCTAGGCCTACAGGTGTGCACAAGGGAACCAGTTCTCAGCACACCTGGGGGCGGGCTGGGCAAGGCATGTGGTGTAGGGGACCTGGGTCCCTGCTCTGGCCTAAACAGGCACTTAGTCTGCTGAGCTATCTCGCTGGCCCTCAACATAATTTTCTGGCTCCTAGATTATTGTATTTGTATCTTTTCCTTATTATAAAAATATATGCTGAGAATGCAGTCCAGGCCAGGAGATCTGTGTGGTCTTGCGGTATATTTCCTTTAGGCTGTGGTACAGCCTGGAAAACTAAGTTTGCTTTTCTATAGAGTGTAACTTTCTAATGGTACAAGCACTAATTCCCTCAAATAATATCTTGGTTTTATTTTGACATACTAAAAAGCAATGATTTATTCCTTTACATTTTTTATTCTCTCTCTGTCCTATATAAAGTGCCACACTCCTGAGAGAATCCAGATTTTAAAATGAGTTAAGATTAATAAACAAAATTCCTGACTCATAACAAATTTATAAGACATATTTGTGGAAGTTTTCTTTAAATTGTTACTAGATGCATGCTGAGCATATTCTGTACTTTGAGAGAATGACATTTTATGACTGAAGCAAGAGCATTTTGGAGACTTCAGGGATTATCCTGATCTTCAAGATAGCAATAAATGACGTGCAAGACTTCAAGATGTTTTTTGTGCTCTAGATTTGGGGAAAAATCAAGAAATCTCCTTATCCCTCTGTATATTTTTCAGTCTCTCCCTTTGAAAGTGGACAATGGAACAATTATTTTTATGCATGTAAAATTACAAAACTGAACGAATTCACTTATTATTTTGGTTTCAGGTAAGTTTAGCACGGAGGCTAAGAGGAAAAGGAAATTGGAAACACACTGAGTTAGCGTTGATATTCCCATCAGATCTTGGGCCTGTGCCTTGCAGCCTTCTTAGAACATCTGTAACTTGTGAATGAGGACCAAATAGTGAAAAGGAGCATTCAAACGTATGTGAGCAGACTTTGGATTTCTTAATGGAAAACTGAAATAAATATAGTTCATTCGTAATGAAATCTCTTTCAATTGGCAGAATTTTATAATTTAGGCCATATATGAAATAAATTAAATTCTTCATCAGTAAATGATGACAAGAAAAATCATACAAACATAAACATATTTCACAAAAGAACTTAAGAGTGCCCTGAGCTAAAAGCAAGTCTTAATTAAACCCAAATGTTTAATGTGTATCCAACCAAATATTTACCTGCAAAAATCAACACCATGATTAGCCATTTCAAAAATTCAGTCTGATAGAAAAAATAATTCAGTTTTTTAACCTTGTGGCAGCAAGTATCAGCTGATTCATCTTTTTTTCAATTTAATCAGCTAGTAATATCTTTGAACAGTAGCAACACTTATGTCTTTTTATCATATCAGCCATTGACTGTATATCTACTGTATAACATTGCTGTGAGAAGTGCACATATACACACATGCCACACAGACACACACACACATACACACACACACACACACACACACACACACCTATTCTTCCATCACAGTTTTTCCATTTATGGGACTCACAGTGCAGTAGGGCAAGGGGAGATAACAATGTAATGTACTGCTTCGATCAATTGGGTGGATTTTAGTTTCCAGTAGTAATTTTTTCTTTTCCTCATGCTTATTGGATTTTAATAATATGTGGATGAGATTATTTAATGAGTATATTATTGGAAGATGAAATTATCCTCACAGCTATTCTTAGACTGCTTACATGCATGAGAATCAAGCAGATTTATCCTCTGAATGAAGTACCACTTACTTACTTTCCTCAGGCATACTGTTAGCAGGGATAGTGTGAACACCCCTAAGCCTGTCTGTGGCTGAGGTTTCTGAGCTCTGTCCTTACACCAAAGCTGCCACTCCGAAACTAGAACCTTTAATATGTATATGATATCAGAGCTTAGATACTTTGTATTCAAAGGCTTTATGACTGAGAAAAACATTATATGCCTTTTTATTTAAAAGAACAAACACCTTATCAGCACTACATTCCAATTGGCTTGGTGAGATGAATGCCATTTACACTTCAGTTTGCACCTTTTTGAAAATGCTCCTGGGGGAATAAATCTACACTTTCCAGAATGACTGTGCAGAAGGAAGTCTGTGGCTGCTAACAGGAGGTGTTAGACACGTATGGGAACGCATTAGTTACAATCACACCTACATCTCAGTGATTTCCGAAGTGATGGAGCTAATATGTACAGGGGATAGAGTTGGCAGAGCTCAATTATACTTGACTTTCCTCTTGTTAGTTATAAGTAGGTACATGCCATAACTTATTTGGGTAAAGCATTGAACTGAACAGCTTTGTGCAAACAAATAAGTAAGGTATCACACAACTATTCATTAGGATCACTTAATACACTTCTTGTACAAAAGAACACACAGATTACAATGTCTTATAGCTAAAATATGGGTACTGTCTCAGTTATTCTCTTCTCATTTCTGGGACAAATACACAACATTCAAAATGAAGGAAGGGAAGATTTATTTAGCTCTCAGTTACTTACATGTTTCAGTCCATACTCAGCTGGATCCAAGGCAGAGCGACACTTGGCAGAGAGCAACTTTTCATGGCCATGGCAAAGAGCAGAGCAAAGGGAGGGGCAGCAGCTCAGGCAGCCAGCCAGCCTCTCTCCCCTCCTCATACCATAATGCAAATATGTGCCCCAGGGCAGGTGCAGCATCCGTACCCACAATAATCAATCACAAACTCCAGAAGTCATCCATGACTGCATGAGGCTTTGGGGGGAACCCAGACACAAAGTACTAATTTATACATAACACATTACCTGGATTTTTCAAGATTTGGGTAGGACTCCTCAGCCTTTGCAATAACCACATGACTGTACTGTTTGCTGTCCTACAGTGATTTGTAGAAAAGTCCTCAAAGAAAAATAAAAAAACAGAATTTTAACAACTTGAAAACAATGTGCTACTCAAAGCTAGATATGTAGGGGATGAAACACAAACAACTAAATGAGTAGTACTCAGATTAGACATGTGTGAAAACACTCTGAAAGAAAAATAGCAAGTTAATTAGTCAAACTAGAAAAAATCTAGAATAGCAAAGGCAATCCTGAGCAACAAAGGCAAGGCACAAAGCATCACAATCCTTGACTTAAATTATACTTCAAAGCTACTATTGTAAAATAGTATTAGCAAAAACAAAACTAAACTAAAACCAGATCTGAGGACCAGTAGGACAGATTAGAAGATGATGACACAACTGTAGACACACGCAGCCACTTCCCTTGGGCAAAATGGCCAAACATGTTCACTGCAACAAAGATAGTCTTTTTAACAAATGATGCTGGAAAAACTAACGTTCTACATGCCAAAAAATAAAACTAGACCCATATCTATCACAATGCACTAAAATCGCAATGGATTAAAGATTTGAATGTTAAAATATAAATACTTAACCTTGATGGCATTATCAGAAAAAAAAAAAAAAAGAGGCAAGCATTGGAAGCTAGCTACCTGTTGTAACTCAGGGAGGCCAAGTTTGAACTAGAAAAAAGATTAGGGGTGGCTCATAGACAAGCAGAGTTTGGTTCAAGTACTAGCTCTGTCATGATTATTTGTGTAAACAAAAAGGATCTTCAGAGCTGTCACTCAAAAGGGAACTCGTGATATAGGGTTGAATGTGTTAGCAAATAATATCCCAAGGAGATAACAAGGAAACTGAGAACTCCTGTATCAAGAAGTGATTTAAATGAAGTCCTGTTTTATGGAGAACATGACGTTATCTTGGAAAGAAAATTAAATATATGGGCCTCGACTATTTTTCATTAAGTTATCCCCCATGTAGCTTCCTTTGCATTCAGGAGTGGATCCAAGTGGAGGAAACATGGTAAAAAGGAAGTAACTCAATCCTGTGTGAATAAACTCCAACAGTCCCATGAAAAGACTCAAAAAGAACTTCTACAACACTTATTAAATGCCTTGAGGACAAGAGAAAGGATTGCAAACTTTTAAAATCAGTTGTTAGGGAGTTTTCAGTTTTGAAGCAAACCTCTGAGCTTTAAAAATGAAGACACTTTCATTTGGTGTTGAAAAAGTGAAGAATTTTTCTCATAAGTTTGAGTAGGTCTTAAAAACTATATTTTGAAGATCCAGTTTTAAATGGATTAGAGATATCAGAATATGTTTCTGTAGAGAGAAGCTACTTAGGGAAAATAAAGAAAAGCAAAAACTTCCTGCACTAAGGACAGGTTGGTACTGGACTGCCTTGTGCCTGACGAACTCGAATAACAGCCAAAGTCTCCAAAAACATGAACGCATGATGGTTACTATATGAAAACCAAATCTCCTAGTGGATTCACAGTCAGTAGAACACTAACTATAGGCAATGTACAGAAATGTTCAGGAAGCTTTTCTTTATACTCAATTCCTTATTTATTTATTTATTTATTTATTTATTTATTTATTTATTTATTTATTTGGAGGAACTGGGGATTGAACTCAGGCCCTTGTGCTTGCCAGAGAAGCACTTATTCTACTGAGCCACCTCACTGGCTCTTCCTCATTGATTTTAATCCCCTCTTAGAGTGTGTGTGTGTGTGTGTGTGTGTGTGTGTGTGTGTGTGTGTGTGTGTGCATGTGTGTGTGTGTGTGTAGGCCTGTCTGGGTAAATCTCTTACAAGAGTCTTTAGCACAGTGGATGTTTATTTCAGTACATTTGTATAGTACCCTGTTTGTGTATGTTACCTTTAACTTTACTTGTTTTGCAACATACATTATGATACGTAGGAGATAAAAGCTAATCTCTACTTCTCTAGCAGTTTATAAAATATTTAAAATGTTATTGTGAAGCATTCAAATGTAGGCATGTGTAGAACCCAATGGTGACAATGCACCAGTTCAGAACTTCTTTGAATTTCATGGAGAATTTAGCATTTTCATCTTCCTCCACTTACATTTTTCTCATTCTGTAAACTGGCTCCAACAACTCCAAAATACATTAATATCCCCTACTTCAGGGTAATTGTTTTCCAACTTCATTGATGCCTCTTGCAAACCTAGGCATCCGGACACCAGCTCTCTATGCATACCTGCCTTATAGAGCCACATAGCTCAGGACCTCTGAAAATCACAAGTCCGTCTTACAAAGTGACATCGTTCTGTTTGTCTTACTGAACTGCGTCATGCTGGGGTCAACTGTGGTGTTCAAACCCTGTCTGGGCACTGCCTGAGCTTCCCAGATAGGATGGAGAAGTCTTCCTCTTGATTTTCAGTATTGCCTTGATGGTGAAAGAAGATCATATGTTCATCGTTCTGTGCCATGGCACTAACTTGGAATCTGGATGGAGTAATGCCAAGTACCACTTTTTTTTTTTTTTACTCCAGAGTAAAATAATTAATAATCAATTTTATCTTTTCCAGCTCTTTCTATTTTGTCTCACAGTAGGAAACACAGTGCTTTGAGGCCATGGGTGATAGTATAGCCGTAGGAATAGGGCACAGGGCCACCAGATAGAGAAAAGCCACACTGGACTACTCCATGAGCCAGAATTAAAGTTATCTTTGCTGAAGACACTGAAATTTTGAAATTTCTTTGGTGCAGTGGTCCTATTTAGCATATGCAGAAACAGTAGGTAAGCCAATAAATATGGAAAGAAAAATGAACACATGCACAGGGTCAGAAGTACCTGTGCACTGCTTACCAAGGCTTCTCTTTTCCTGAGTTTAGGAAGCACTAGCTTGAGACATTGTCTTGAACTTTTCATCTCAAAAACATCAGAATGAAGAAAACACTCATCATCTGATTAGGAAGTCAGTCCTATTATCAACTTCTGTGGATTAAAGTTTCTAACTATTGAGCTTTGCTGGTGTTTCATATCTTCTTCATGTTCGAATTCCTAGCATACCTCTAGGACATGTTGCTTCTACTGCTACTCTTGTCAAAGAATCTTTATTGAGCATTTCCAATGTGCTGTGCAGTATTAGAAGCAATGTCTCTGTACACATTTCTATGACAAATCCAGCAGAAAATGAAATTGAAGTATACAAAGATTAAGTCCAGCAATTATATTCAAGCAAGTCCAGACATTATATTCCTTACTAACTCTTAGTGAAATTGAATTTGCCCTGCCATGTGTAAAGGGCTAGGACTACTGGAGGTATGGCACTAAAAAGCAGGAGACAAGAAAGGGCTATGTAGGTACTCTGCGTTGTCTAGAGTGAAAAATTGACTCAGAGTTAAACAGTTTTTATTGAATAATAATAATAATAATATAATATACACACACATAAAGGTATTTGGGCCATGTTAACTAAGTTTTTAAACAGTTTATAGCATTTTATGTCAGTTGGTGCAATGTAGGGATTCTTCTGACTTAAAAGGTGTGCTGAGCAGTTAGGTACAATGCGGAAACAAATCATACTGTGGCTACACAGACTTTAGCAGAATGTGCTTTTAAATGCTAGTGATTAAGGCTGCAACTAAATAAGTGATCACCAGAAATGGTGGGGATGTCTGCTTCCTTTAGATCAAATACTTTTGTTGCTTTACTTCAAGTTAAGCAAGAGCCATCAGTTAGGAAACACAGTTCTCAAGTGCTCTCACTATACACAAATATGACTCAGGTGGCTTCCTCTCCAGGGCCTCAAAGTCAAGTAAAGGAAAAAGGAGCAAGGCCAGCAGGTCTCGTGGTTTCCATTGTTTCATTTGGCCACAGTTTCAGGTCTTGGCTTGTTCTCTACACTTATGGAAAAGCAAACCTCAAAGGTTTGGCTGGACCTTTACAAGTTGTTTGTGAAATTCCCAAAGACATAGAAATAAACCACAGAGCTTGGGGTGAAAAATTCAGAACTATGATTTTAATGGAAATTGTCCTAATAACTATCCTGCAAGTGTCAAGTTCTCCCTCTCAAGATTCTTGCTTGTCATTCATGATGCCTAGTTTATTTGCTTCCTCTGAAGAGAGCTCTCAACAGTGGGATAAAACTTAAAATGTGAAGCAAGTACAGCATGGCCGCAAATGGCTAACATGGCTTGCAAGTCAAGAGATGAGCAATTTACCCTAATTTTGCCACTGTGGGTGCATGATGTGATTAAAAAAAATCAGATCGATGTAGGAATTTTTACAAATTTCATACAATAAAGGACACCTTTCCATGAACAGCCCTTAGCTTCCAGCACATGTTCCATGGCTCTTGTCATTTTCAGAAGCATTTCTGAACTTCCTCTTTTGTAAATGTCCTCAGTTGCATTGTCTTGACTACCTTCATGTCCTGAATTAATTTAAAATATTTGCTTAATACAGTAATTCTGGCTGTGGTGAAGAACTGGAAGTTGTTTGGTGTTAGACCTGGCACACAGGGAACACTGGAATGTTTTTAAAATCCTGACTTTCTGTTAGACAATACTCAGCAGCAGTGTTCACTCTGTTTTTGATCATATCTCATAAAGACACTCACAAAAGGGAACTTTGCCTTGGAAAGTGGGAAGAGGGATTCAATGAGTGTGTCCAAGATGGGGAGGGGTATTTCTAGAGGAAGTGCTACCAGGGTGTCATTTACTATAATAGCATCTTCTTTAACTTAAATAATCACATATTTTGATCACCCTGTATATGTTTGCACTTAAGTAGATCATAAAATATTTATTTAATGTATACATGTATTTTATTCATTGAAGAAGGTCAATGTTAGTTATGATCTTTCATTATGATATACTATTTTCAAGCTCCTTTTTTGTATAAGTTTGTAGTTTCTTCTTCTAACCTGATATTTTCTTTGTATAGTCTGCAATTTGTATATAGCATGCTTTGGATATGTATTGCTTAGATCAGTGGCTATTAAAAAAAACAGAAACTACTCTAGGGTTGTTTTCAGAGAGAATTTTACATAAAGAAATGCTTAATTAGTAATATCTCAAGCAACAGGGCTGAAAAAAGTTAGACAATGCAGAAAGTCTTCACATTATTCAGTAAATTCCTTGGAGCAATACACCAAATACAGCTTAAAATATCTCCAAAATCTGAAGCAAATTTTTAGTCTAGATGGCTATCTCACTATGCCTCAAAACTTATAAACCCATGTAGATATGACAAAAAAATGACAAAAATCTGAAAACTCATAGTGTTTTCCTACCTATCTCTGACAGCTATAGCTTGGTAATGCATTTCAGTGCTTGGTTCTCAAAGCAAGTGTAGACCCAACTGAACATCATCAGCACAATGACTCACGTGATGTTTGGTGAAAGCTAATGGTAAAGTCAGAGTATCGTTCTGTGATGGACAGCAAGGAAGAAAACATAATCTTGAGCTTCTTTTTTTTTTCTTTTTATTTTCATCAGTGCTCTCCATTACAATCAGAACCAATTACATTCCCTTTAGCCACGGCTGCTATCATGGTGAGCACACATAGACAGGATGCGACAATCCATATGACTGCCTTCTACAAGTTTCACACAAACAACTGTGTTCTCTGTGCACTTGTCTGTACCTGATCACTGTGATCTCAGTTTCCACAGGAAAGAGATAACATACTATCATCTATGTCACCAGATTCCAGGTTAGGCAGATGAGCTCCCAATCTCATTAGTCCAATTTAGAATTATGTCGTGGGATTATTGTGAATTTCAGATACTACATTAGCTGTACCATGCAAAACAGAAAATACCTTAATATTTAGGGCACCAGATTCAACAACAGAATTATGTAAGAGGGTGGTAAAAATAAAGTTTAAAAAAGCAGGATGGTGAAGTAAACTAATAGATTGGCAATAGAAGATAACTAGGCAAAAAATCGAACAAAACAAAACTACAACACTTTGAGCTGGAATAATACTAAGAAATATGAGGGATTTCTCGAAATTCTGATGAAACTTAGATGATTCTGTATTCATGTCAGGAGCTTATTTGTAGGCATTAGAGAAGGAGCAAGGAAATAAGACCTTTCTAAAAGAGAGATTCAGTCATACGGACGAAAAATAAGTGCACAAAAGCAAACTAGAAGCTAACAGGAAGGGAAATACCAAAGTTTATACTGCCACAATTCATCATAGCTCAGTCCTGGAAGCAACACGTATGTCCCTGCACAGATGATGGATAAAGAAAATACGGTGTCTACATATAATGTGAGGAACTAAATTTGAGACATTTATAGAAAGAGTAAATACACCCAGGAAATATAATATTAAGGAAAATAAATCAGATACACACTGTATGGTTTCTGTCACTTGAGTAACTCAAAGTACAAAAAAAAAAAGAGGAAAATAAAAAGTATTAGTAAGATGAAACAGGGAGATGGCTCCTCTGCAAAAGGGAAGTGGTTCAGGAGAGCGAAAGGGCAGAAGCATTGTCCATGAAAGGTTGGAAGTTGCATGTACAAGTACCAAATTGGACATTAACAAAGTGGACATTAGCATAAACTAAAAACTAGTAGTAATAATAATGAAAATAGTGAAAGGTAGTCTAAAGCCAGAGGGAAGGAGGTGAGTGGGGTGGAAGAAGGGGATGAAAAGAATCTAGATGTGCTTTGTTCATATACCCACTGCCTAAGATGAATGTGTACTTCATGTACTGAAAACAAGAACTAATGCAATGAAGCTTTTAAAAAAGCAGAGAGGAATAGAGCAGAAGGAAATACATGATGGAGGGAAGAGAGATGACAGCAGAAGGACACTGCCTGTTTTCTCCCTCACCAACTCCCGCTAGCTTCTCTTAGCCAAACTTAACCAGAGGCTTCTGACAAATTACTTGTGAAAATGAAACTTAAGGGGAACAGAAAGGAATGATAGGAGACTGAACAATGAACACTATTAGTTTTAAATTCAGTAGTATATGCCTATATCGTAAGGTAATAACAATAAGCTTCTCTTCTAAAGGGTTAACAACTAAGTTTGCAGATGAAAAATTAGAGAAAAAGAAGGGCTGCAAGGACAGCCAACATTTTGGCCATAGCTTTCAAGGTCAGTAAAGAATCAAGACATAGGAGAACCTGTACTGTAATAGTATGTAACTCAGTTGTGTGCCCAGTTTTCTGATCAAGGAGATTATGGGACCACAGAGGAAAGTGATTGATTATGTAGAGTGTGCCTATGGAGAGTCACCTAGAGAGAAAACATTGTTTCAGGCTTTCACAGACATCAAATTGGTCAAACAATGGCTGTGACTCATCCACATGCTGGACACTGACAAAGGATCTACAAACTGTGGTACAGTGCTTCAAGGTAAATCCTGAGGTGATTTGTCTGACTTTATCAGATACAAAAGTTATATTTCTTGTTATATAGCTCTTGCTTTATCTTGGTCTTAACCATCTAGTAGAAAGTATGAAAATGAAGTATAAAAAGTAAAGTCATACTAATATACTAAGCTGTAAAGGCTCAAGTCAACCACTTCTGACATTGCCAGTCTTACAGAAAACCCACTACTATCATGGACTACCTCATTATATTGGAATATTGTGCTGAATTCATGCACCTACAATATTTAAATGACAGTGGAATACATTTCTCTGACAAAACTAAACAAAAAAGGGGGATACAAGTGAACAATCATTTTGTCTCTGTATATTCAAAATAGGATAGATACACAGCTACATTCATTCTCTTAATTCAGTGAATAAAAAGATTTGTTCTAATAGTGTTTGTGGACAGGGTATCACGTCTGTATCTTGTACAATGAATAACCACTAAGACAACAATATACAATATATTAATTATTGAAATTGTCTTACTAATCAGTTTTGAAAATGTCTCATTGCCATTTGTTTCTCAATAAAATCATTAGAAAATAAATTGGGTAGCTTATATTAATGTTACATCATTAAGGATTTCATTCTCTATGCTAACTCCATTGATCTCACTTTTAATGATAGTCAGAATGGAAGACCTATCTGGTCTTCAAGTTCGTGATGCCACAGCTGAAGTTGCAAAACCTGTCCTTAAAGAATATTTAAATAAAGAAAACAACAGCATTTCATAGGCAGTCCATATCAATGGTTTTAGGAAGAGCATGATGCTGAAGTGCTGGGCCATATAAATAGTAATAGTAATAAGTAATCTCATTAAGTATTGCACCTGGCTCCAGATAGATCACTCCAGCTTCCACTAAACTCAAATTAAGTAGTTTTGATATCTTCTTTAAGTGATCAACTTGATATATTTTTGATAATCTGAACATAGAGTATGCACTTATGGTTTTAACTGCAAAATTCTAATAATCAGACTGTCTCCAAATGTCCATTAATAATCTAGTTTTTTACTGTGCTGCTTGGTAATAGATAATTATGTTTAACATAGTTCCTGTCATTTGATTGTGTTATAATCTTGTAATCCCCTTTTATTCTAAATAATAATATCTGGTGAGGGTTGGCTTAATAGCTCAGTGGATTAAACCTCCTGCAAACAGACTCATGGTCCCTGTCATGCAGGCCCTATGCCGGGGTGCACTGAGAAGGTAATTGAGACAGGGTGTGGAAGGCTCCTGGAAGGTTGTGAACAGGTGGATCACTACAAGTCTGAGCTAGTAGTAAGACCCTGAGTACCCTCTAAACACTTCCCTAAAAAAATGTTTTTAAAAATAATATTGATATCTAGTGCACTCATTTTATAGAAAATTGTGTACAATGACATTTAAGGTTTTGTTTGCTAATGTTTGTTGTAACTATTTCTCACATAACAAAATCTATCTTTCCTGGTTTGCATTCTCATGTTTTGTCAAAAAATTTCTTTAATACAAATCTGTGGAATTATTTTTTGTAATCTTTTTAAAATTCTATAACATTACCTTTGCATGGGCCAGCATTCTGCATCTTTGCTTATCTGAAGAATAACTTGTCTTAGCAGCTAGGGAGATAGCTCAGTAGAATAAGCACTTGCCCAGCAAGTACAAGGGCCTGAGTTCAATTCCCAGTTCCTATAAAAAAAAAAAGGAAATATCTTATCTTACCTCCACTTAGTAAGTCAGCGTTGTACTAAACAATGCACAAAGTCTCACTCCTACATCTGGGTTCCTCTCACGTCAGGTTTCCCTGCAGTGCTGCACTCTGACTCTGGAATCTTTACTTGGTTCCCTCAGAATGCTCATCTACGATTAAGACAGTGTTATTTTAAAATGAGAAATACATGTTATATACATCTGATAATGTGAGGAATCTCTCCTCTGTCTTTGTTTCTTTTCATTTCTGGAAATTGTCAGCTATTTATAAATCTTTCTTTTCACACTTAAATTTTCTAATGTGATTTAGAAATGATTTGTAGAGCCTAGACAGTGTTTCCAGTGTCCTACAACCTTCTATCATTTCATCTTTTCCCCAAGTGCTTACTGTCATTCTAGTCTTGAGTTTCAGACATCTGCTCTTATATGATTCAGAAACTATAGCTCCTCGTATATTTTTTAAAATGTGTTTCTAATTGATCAATTTTTGTTAACATTCTATGCAGACTCTGTCCCACTCCCAGGCAGTGGGTGACTCGGATGCCAAGCCTGTCCTACTCCAGCTGTGCAGCAGGACCCCTGTGGGCTGTCCTCCCCACACCATGCTCTGGCTTCAGCCCTGCCCATCACCATGTTGGCAGACTCTAGGGCTGCAATGCTCCATCTGAAGGGCAGCAGTCCTCAGGGGCCAGGCTGGCAGAGGGGCTGCTCTCTTCCCCTGCACACACACAGGCTGAACACTCAGGTTTCTTCCATGAAAATTGCAGGACTAACATGGAGCAGTCAAGTATTTACTATGTGCTTACTTCTAGGTATTTACTGCCTCTTTCCATCTTGCAAAACCCCAGTAAGACAGCTGCCATCACTGTTCACACTATAGATGAGGAGGCTGAGGAAAAGGGTGGTGAAATGCACTGTCCAGGGTCCTTGACACCTACAAAAGTCCTTCTTAACTACTCAAAGACTTGGGCCCTGGCACAACTGTGATTCTGGTGCTGTGCATGAATATGCATCTCCTTCAGTCTGTCCAGCCACTCAGAAGGAGCATGTATTGCCCTCATGTCACTGGATTGAGATGGCAGGGCTGCTCAGAGCTACTCACCTACACAGGTGAAGCAGAGACCCATGTCTAGGCAAGTGTGCTTCAATCTGGTCTGCTTGTCCTGCTAGGAACTTCTTTATTGGCATAGAGTACAATTCTGAGATTCTCTAGCTTCCATATTGGGACAATGGAACTGAAAGATCTGGACACAGGATCCAAGGATCCCTGAACAAGAATAAAACAAAGTTCCAGAATAAAAAGGAGGGTGAAGGAGGGAGAGAGAGACAGAGACAATGATAGACAGAGATAGATACAGACAGTGAGAGACAGAGATAGAAATAGAAGAGAGACCCCAAGACAGACAGAGACACAGAGACAGAGACACAGAGATGAAGAGACACAGAAACAGAGAGATAAAGAGGCAGGGAGAGACAAAAACAGACAGAAACAGAGACAGAAAGAGAGGGAGGGAGGACAGGAACAGAGACACAGAGAGAGACAGAGACAGAAAGACAGAGAAGCAGAGAGTCTCATATTTTGCTTCTAGGACTCACCGCACATACCATTAACTCATTCATGGCGAATTTATTTTTCAGAATGACTTCATAGAAAACATCAGAATGGTCTTTGTTGGATGCAAAAGATTCACTGGGGAAAAAATAAGAGAAAGACTATTTTTTAAAGTGAATGTCACCACTCTTGCTCTGCACATTAAAAAGACCACTTCTTCAGGACAGTGGTTACCTCTTTGGCCCTGACATCTGTGGCTAAAGTCCTGTGAGGTGTGCTTGTTGGGTTAGTGGTGGCCGCAGGAGTACAAATTAGTACAAGCTAAGATCTGAACCCAGGAGCAGCTGGAGCGGCTGCACTCGAGCTGCTGCAGTGAGGTAATGCAGGTGTGTAAGGCCCATCACTGAATTTTTCTACAGAAGCCTAGAGCCTGAAATTTTATCTGAAAACTCCAAGTCAATGTAGCAACTAACTGAAGTATTCTAACCTATCACAACTGACAAGAGCAAATGTTGCTAACATCCTCTTAACTAACAATAAATGTGAGTTATAATTCAGTATTTTTCTAACGAATGTTTTCATTAGAAAACATTCTAACGAATGTAAGGGTGTTATTCTGTTAAATGACTTCCTGGACTGGAAAATAGATTTATGACTTAGAGACTTTTTGTACAAGCATTGAATATGTGCTTCTTAGATGATTGTAGAAATTGGCTAAAATATCGCGCTCAGAAATTGGCTAAAATATCGCTCTCGTTCAGCTGTCATTTGTTTGGAAGATAAGGTTAAAGGGTTAAGAGACAATAGAGGGGTTTACCATACAATCTCCTCCATTTTTGAGCACACATCCACTTTCACACTGTTGAAAAGTGCTACACAATAATACTGTTTGTGTGTCTAACACAAACAGAAGCACAATACAAGCTCATAATAAAGGAAATACTAGGATTTGAATTGATGGGATTCACGAGAGAAGCAGCAAGATGCCACATACATCATCACAATGTTTTTGGTGGTAGGGAAACTAGCTGAAGTGACAAAGAACACCCATGCTGCCCGGAGAGCACCTTACACTCTGACAGCCCGTCGGTCCAGCCGGTGTGCACACGTGGGCAGCCCTTTGCCTTTGCTTCAGCGGCTCTCCCAGTGAGTACGATGACAGCAGGATAGATCATCTTCATGGGCATTAAAACAAAGATCTTGCACTCAGGAATCTTTATGGAATTATTGACCCAGACAAGATTCAAAAGATACTGCTTTTGAGTGTGCTCGCTGTGCATCTCTGAGGCTGCCCCCTTCTCTTGGGCTACTCTGCAGCTTCAACACTGCTGTGAAAACAGCAGCAGTGACTGGTCTGCCATGATCAATCCCAGTCATCAATGCGCCTGACACCCACTGTCTATCAGGAGAGGTGAACTTCCGACCCACCTCTGAGCGTGTGGTGCTGCGTCTTCGTCCTTCTATGCGTGTATATTATTTATAGGTCCCTGAACTGGCTTTCATTAAGTTGTTCTGTAAATTTCTACTTCATTTATATTCTCTGTAAAGAAAATAAGAGCATAGAATGGTTACATTGTTCAAGTCTTGGATGGAGTTTTGGGAACAATTAATTTCACACATTTCTTGACTGCAGTAAATGATTCAGACAAACCTAACACTAACATCTTTCAAGGTGATGTGTTTCTCATCGATCTGCTGGGCAGCTAAACCCAGAGAGGTAGTCAAACAACTCATCATCCACTAGGAAAGTGAATCTACTCCACTTTATGGTGCAATGCCACAATGAAAAAAAAACCCTCAGAGGGATCATTTTCAACTATGGTAGATTTCTAGCTTTGAGAAGAATTTATGGGAAATGAAATAAATGAATTCACTGAAGAAATGAGTTTCAGTGTATGCTAATATTCACATCAGTATTAAAACAGTTTGGAATTCTGGCCAAGTAACTGTGCTTAAAAACATTTAAAATATATTTTGTTTTTCACAAAAATCTAGCCTACCTCACTTCGTCTGTCACATAAATTTCAGCACATGTGAATGCAATCAGCGCATGCTTTCGTCTCATCCTCAAGTGCTGAATGTCTTCACAAAAAGAAAATTAAGTTACCCTGCTATGTAATATTTACATACTTATTCCAGTTTTATTAAATGTTGAGTCATTCTAACTGTATAGCAATAAAATCTATACTAAAACTCATGAAAATTTTAATATTTGAGAAGGTAGCCTATGTGCACGTACAATGTATTTCTTGATATATATTCAGACATGCTATACTTCCTGCAGATTATTTTTTCTTTGTCATTACTCAAACTGCATTATATATTCCATGAAAATGTTTCCAACCTGATAAATATGGATCGATGAACAGGCAAAAATATGACCTTTAAATAAAATAAGCGAAAGAGGGAAGGAAGACCCATATTGCCTGATTGTGATTATTTAATGCAAGTACTCCTCTGGGGATTTATATACATTTTTTCATTATCTTTACTCAGAAAAAAATAGCATTGAGAAAAAAAAATTAAGACCAAAAGGCATATTTATTACTGGGGACAGAGAATCCAAATCTAGAGTCACTTTCTTGTGTCTCTTTCTATCTGTTATTACCTTGCATCGGGCAGGCTTTTCTGTCGAAGAACTAGGCATACTGTTTAAAAACAAAACCAACATGCAAAGAATAGTTTAGAAGAAATACAGATGAGAAAAGAAGGCTACATTTATTCTAAAGTGAAAGGAAATGTAATGATGGCAGTTTTATTATTGATTATTGATTGCTTTTTCACCAATAGCTAATAGTAAATCAACATTTGTTAATTCCCAAGACAAGGCATATAGCCTTGGCAGCAAATAATATCATAGAAGACTTTTTTGGTCGATTTGCTGGGATAAAATAGGAAAAATATTAGAAGTCATTGTCACTGGGGTGGGAACCAAGCTCAGCAAGACGAGAGTTGGAGGAATGAAGTGCCATTTGATGTGCCTGGCTCCTCTGGCCTTGGCCTATTTTTGCATAAAGAGGTGAAGGATTAGAAATTTGGGGCAAGATTTTAGAGGCTATAAAATTCAATAGAGATGTTAATAACCTCACTGTTTTAGAGTATAACAAAATGTACTTTTTTACCAAAAGGAAAAAAAAAAAAAGAGAGTTCAAAAAGGACCTCAATTGAAAACACTGGAAATTATCCCGTTTTCAAAGAACCAAGCAGTAGAGCAGTACTGAAATCAGCTTAGAAATGCTTGACCCATGTTGGGTTGATATGCCACCTGTCTAGGAGGTGAATATTGTCATGAGTTACATTAGAGACCACCCACAGAGCCTTGTGGGCTTATAGCTGGGGCTTTGGGGTGCTGACTGGATCCTAGTTGAGTGACACTCATCACTGGGTTAGTACACTTGAGCATTTATAGGTGGGTGTGATGTGCAGAGGTACTGCCTTTGGGAGGTGGTGTGGCAGTGTATGTGTCCTGGAAGAGTGTGTGTGTCCCTCCTGCTTCTCCTCCTACTCCTCTCCCTCCTTGTCTTCCTGTGATGTCATTCTCTCCCCTCCCCATGTCATGAGCTGTTTCTGCTCTGCCGTTCCCTTCTGCTCTGCCATGCTCCCTTGAAATCAACCTACTAGATTGGAACTCTGCAAACTGAACTAAAATAGACCATTCCTCCTCCATGCGAGTATTGGATATTTTGTCCCAGCAAGGAGAAAGAAGCTCAGACAAATATCAAAGGTGAAATCATTCAGGATCCTTGCATTGGTCACATACACTGATTACATTTTATAAAATCAACAAGCTTTGGTGGGAACAGGTACAGAAAGACAATAGAGATAAATCAACAGTGTTTTAGATGTGTGAGTTAACAGAAAAATAATTTCACATACTTTTACTAATGTATTCAAAAATATAACAAAAATAGATGTCATGGAAGAATTTAAACAGAGATGACCCAGCTCAAAAGAAAGAAAGAAAGAAAGAAAGAGAGAGAGAGAGAGAGAGAGAGAGAGAGAGAGAGAGAAAGAAAGAAAGAAAGAAAGAAAGAAAGAAAGAAAGAAAGAAAGAAAGAAAGAAAGAAAGAAAGAAAAAATTTAAACCAGAAAGTTTAATTTGTTTAATTTTAGAAGATTTGGGCACACAAATAAAGATGAGAATATCACTTAGTAGTATGGACAACAGCACCTCGCATCTTGTAAGGTTGTTACATTTCATATTTCTTCTCATAGGGCATGTTGCATCCTCTGCAGGTCTTAGCATAATTGTTAGTTTGTCACTGAGGTTTTCTGGGATCATCCTATTAGTAGGTCTCCTCTCGCTCTACTTACCCATTGATTATAGTTGCTTCTTCTTAGGATTTATACCTGGATGTCCCCCAAAACCTCATGCACTCTGTGCTGGAGTTTGGGGGAGGTGATTGGATTATGGAAA
The DNA here is from genome assembly GCA_004027165.1 of Ctenomys sociabilis. NCBI lineage: Eukaryota > Metazoa > Chordata > Mammalia > Rodentia > Ctenomyidae > Ctenomys > Ctenomys sociabilis. Next base: position 52,750 of record PVKA01006258.1, on the reverse strand, counting down.
TGTGAGATTTAGCAGTGAACTGGTCCACTCATTAGTTGAAAGTTAAATGAGACTTATGAGGTGAAACCTGGTGGGAGGAGTGAGATCCTGGGGGAGTGACTGGGGAGGCTTTCTCTCTCCTTCCTGTCCTCCCTTGATCACTAGCTGCTTCAAGTCCTAGGATCATGATTTCTTTCTCCTCTGCAGTGACCCTTGGCCACTTTATCCTGCCTTGGAGTCAGCTGGCTCAAGCTGTGAGCCAAAACGTAAGCCTTTTCCCTTTGTACAGTTTCAGGTGTCTGGCATTGTGTGTCAGCAAAGAGGAGACCTCAGAAAGCTCTTCTCATATGTACACTGGCTAAAAGTGACAAACATAAGATTATTTTTTAATGTAGATTTAATTGAATTATGTAACTTCTTTGAGTCCATTTTACATCAATATATGATGATACAAATGTGTGATTTAAATGTTGTCAAAAAGTAAATAAGACAAGGTTACTCTTTACCAAAAGGCACAACAACAAGACCAACATATTTATGAGTTAAATCCTCTGGGAAATTAGTTGAAAACTCATAGGCTAGTTAATCTGAAAATATCTGCATTACAGTGTAAACTCTAATGGATTTCATATCAAATATCTTGGTCCCAGAACTCACTGAAAATTTTACAGGTATGATAATATTGATCTATCAGTTCTCTTTGGATAATGTATCACATTAAAATTCAGAGGATGGAAAACAAAAAGATTCTCTAAATCAACTTGGCATTACCCTTAAATCTGCTCAAAATATAACTTTTCATCCTTGATCATATCATTCCATAATATATCAAATACTCCAGATTTTTTATTGCCCAAATATTGTGCTCACTTCTATTTTGACTTCTGCCTAACCATAATTTGAAAACATCCTTCTGTTTTACTTTATCTTGATCAAGTACAGAAAGATATAGAGAGAAAGTTCATGTCAGGAGTTTGCCAGGATCACATTGACTTTATAATTGCAGGCTATTTCCTACAAGAGGCATTTAATCTTTGATGCTCAGGTACCGAAAATGATGTTGTCAAGTTAGAAAAAATGTAAATCATCATCTTCTTCCTTAAATAAAATATTATTGAGGTTGGCTTGAAATCAATAAGGAAATCATTGGTATAAAAAGCATTTTTTATTCACTGTGTTAAGCAGATATATGCAAAGTGAATTTTGAATTTAATACATCAGAAAACAGCAAACTTTTTCTTATAGCAAGGGCTCTGTTTGAATTAGCACTGCTTTTGTATTGGGAAAGTAATTATAGACAATATGTAAAAAATGGGAAAATCTATACTCCAATAAAACTGGACTGAAAAGACACAGGCAGTAAATCCATGACATATCCAAACATCGTGGTTTGATGTTTTTCAAGGGAAACAATACAATATAGGACACATTTTCCAAGATCATTTTATAATGAATAACCCAAAGAGTCATACACAAGGAGGGTAGGACATCTGTCCGCACTCTAAAGACTGAAGAATCTAGCTCATGGCCTGGGTCATAATACTGCATGAGTCCAGCTGAAAACCCAGAGCCCATGATGATGACCCCATGAGTCTCACTGGAGGCCAAGAGTCCACTGCAGTGTCTCATGAAGGCCTGCCCTAAAGGTCTGCTCTGGGAAGGCCCAAAGGTCAGCGATGGAAGCTAGGAAGTCTGTGCCAGCTGGATGAAGGACCTGTGCTAGCAGGCTGAGGGATCTGGACTGAAGCTAGAAAACAACATTCAAGGTTAGAACCAGAGCTCCCCCAGAGGTATCAGAGCCACCCTCAGTGATAGTGAGTTTCAAAGCTCCTTCCATGATGAGGAAGCTGAGTTCACATCAGGAAACTGAACTTGACAAACAACCTTCTCCAGGAGACTGAGTTGTGCACCATCTTCACCTCCAAAGCCAGGAAGTAATGCTCAAAGTGAGAACCAGAACTCCTCCAAAGTGAACCATAGCCCTTCTCAGGGACAATGACATCTGAGCCCCTCCTCCAGTGAAAACAGCCAGATACCCCAGGCAAGCCAGCATGCCAAGGTCCTCCAAGGGAACCAACAGCTCCCCACAGCTTTGCACAGCACTGGCCAGCTCCCTTGAGCACCTCTACCAGCTCTTCTCCAGATCTGTCTCTTATGCTGGTAGTTCAGTTCTGCTGGGTGCAACAAGTTGACCACAGTTGGCAATCCACCACATCAAATTTATTGATCACTATTTCAAGTAATTAAAAAGTGGTTATGATCTAATATTGAATGCATAGGCATAAAAACACCTTATGTTTTTAGGAAAAAAATCATTTATCCAAAAATATATAGTTTAAAAATATAACCTAAATTGTTATATTAAGATATATAGATTACCCAACCTTTATGAAAAATAAAAGGTGATAGCTGATTGCACTAGGGAGTTAGTGATCATATAGAAATTTCATTTCTTTTCCCTTGATAGATAGACCCCTTGTAGTGAGATGTGGCCTTGTGCCTATATGTTAGCTGACAGAAATGGATAAAGTTCTTAAATATGTGTGATTTCTAGTGCTGGCTCATTAAAATCCCCCAAGTATAATTCTTTATTATTTTTCCATCTGTCATCCAGGTGCACGGGCTCTAGAAAAGACTGAGATGCCAATGGATGGAAGAAGCCAGTCACTAAGTGACTGTAAGAAACACAATCCTTAGCTGTCTTCTTGCCATTAGCTGAATTTGGCATGCATGACAATTAACTTCCATCTTGTTGATTCACTGATATATTAAAGCTGACGTTTTAGTAACTAGCTTAACTACCATAGAGCATCAACTAGCATGAGAAAGCATAAATGTGCAGCACCAAACTGGCGCATGGGAGACAGGTGATGGGCGCAGAAGCAAGGCAGGGTTGCTGATTCCAGCCCCTGCTCTACCACAGGAAACATTTGTACAAGGGAGGCCTGATATAGGGCAGAGGGGAGACATGTGACAATTGGACCTGTTATTTTAAAGGAAGTGGCTGCAGAGAGTAAGAGTCGGGTAGGTTAGTCTTGGCTCCCTCTCTCACTGCTTTGGAAGAAAGAGATGAGTTCTTGTACTGTTAGCTGCTTTTCATGTTGAGATAGAGGATTTGATAGCTTGAAAAACAAAGATATTGATTGTTGGAGGTCGAGTAGGAGGTAAAACTGAAAAAAAAAAAAACTAATCTAAATGCCAAAAACCAGTGAGATTTCTCGGTTGATCTTGAATCTTACAGCAAAAGATCAGATGCCCAGTGAAGGGTACTACCACCTCATCCAAAGGAATTGTCAAACACAGCATTAAATTGTCTGTCTTAAGAAGAGTAGAAAAAGGGAGGAGAGGAGAGATAAGAGAAAGAAAAATAAGTGGTAAGGATGAAAAAAAAAAAGAAATCAGTCTTGAGATTTGTCTAGGAAACACTGGATGTGGCTTTTGGCACACAAAACTCAAAAAATAAAAATCTATTTTGAGAGAGTTTCATTTCAAAGAAATTACAAACTTGGACTAAAAAACACTTGAACATCCAAGCCTTAGAATGACTCTTGGGCCTAAAGGAGGAAAGACATAGCAAAGCTCTGCAGCCTCCAAACATGAAAGTGAGGGGGAAAAACTAGTCAGCAGATCAAGACAGAAGCTGATGAGGCCGCCTCAGAGCAGGAGTCGGGTAGGTTCAGACTTGGCTTTCATTCTTCCCTTTTCAAAACTGGAATCCAAAACAAATACATGAAATGAAATTAGGGGTGTTTCAAATAGACCCAACCTAAACAGGACAAGGCTTCTGGTCTTCACTAAGTGTATATAAAATTAATGATACAGCTAATTAAATTGGATATATGCATGTGCATGCAGAAATATATGTCTACATATCATACATGTACACATAAGTATATATCAATTTTTGTTTTTAAACTCATTTTGTGCTTGTCCTTTCTATAGTTTAGTCCATGATTATAGCAAATGCATTGAGACATTCTTAAAATCAACACATGCCAGATGAACTGCCCTAGTCTGAGCTTCTTCTCCACTATTGTTCTTCATAAAAACCTGGGCTATTGAAGTACAAATAGCAATGAGACAGTTTCAAATCAAATTAGTAGGACAGATTCAACAATTAATACATTATTGGTTTTACTGGTGAAATCTACTACCAAATGTTTAAAGAAAAATTATTACTAACCTTTCACAAATTATTTCAAAATATAGAAAAATAAACAACACATTCCTACTAAAAAAAACAAGCAAACATGTGGGCTTAATCTTATATGTCTCTCAGCAAACCCTTGAAAATGCACTCAGTCAGAATTAGGTAGAAGGACCAGTGAGATAGCTCAGTGGCCTAAGGGACCTGCTTTGGCAAGCTTAGCAAGCACAGGGACCAAGTTTGTTTGATCCCCAGTACCACATCAGCCTTGTCCCCAAGGTGGGCTGGGATGGCAGGAAAAAAACAAGAAAGAGCTATCTCCCTGTTTCTGATTACCCATCTTTTTTGCTGTATTCATTTATATTTTGAGTTTGTCCTATAAGAGTTATCATAGCATATTTAAATTTGTGTGTCATTTATTTAATATAACATTATGGTATCAAAACAGGGAGATTGATCTTTTGCAAAAGGAAAAGGGACCAGCAGAGATACAGACAGAAGAAGAAGGGAGGGGTAGGAAAAGGATTAAAAAATACAGTCTGTATGTGTACCTCCTCATCATGATAGATGCAACCACTATGCATTAAAATATGTAGTAATAAAAACTTAGAAATTTAAAATGTATAGAAAATTCCCCAGTACAAAAAGCAAATAGTCATTGATATCATTTTTGTTTTCTCACTCAGAATACAAAACCACTTTCAGAGTGACAGCTGAGTTTTGTAATTATAAAATATAATATTTAAAATCTAATCTTCAGAAAAATAATGCACATCAATTTAATATGATTGTAAATTGAAGCAAAAAGTCACTATTTTCTTTCCTAATGCATAATTAGAAGAAGCAAATTTTCTGCTTTCCTAATGTACACTGTATCTCATCTCATCTTCTGACTTTTAGTATTGGAAGTTGCTTTTGGTATTAGCAATTCCCTGGATATAAAATACCTTAGATAATCAAAAGTTAATGAGTTCAAATAAGGTCAGTAAAAGAATACGTAAATAAACAGAAATACCTGTATACACCTTTATCCATATCTATATCTATACCTATCTATATCTATATTATCTATATCTATAGAGAGAGAGACAGAGACAGAGACTGAAACAGAGATCGAAAATTTTTAAATTTTACTTCATATGTTTGGTACAGGGTGTTACCATCCAGCTCAGACTCATAGTGATCCTCCTGTATCCAGTCTCCCCAGTGCTGGGATTACTCACCATGGCACCTGGTCACCTGGTTCCAGGGGCCAGCTTAGCACACCTGGGGGCAGGACCACATGGCCTGAGGTGCAAGGAATAGAAGCCCGGTCCCTGGCCCTGCCTAAGCAAGTGCTTAATTGTTGAGAGAGAGACAGAGAGACAGAGTCACAGAGATACAGAGAATATGTGCTGTGATTAAAAGCTATAATTCATGATTAAAATTTTAATTTATTTCATTAAAGTAAAAAACAAATAGACAGTGACCCCCTCAAGAATACTGCCCTCATTTCAAGCACGCATCCCACTGTTCTCGCCTCTCTTTCCAGTCTTAAGTCAGCTTTGGTGAGTAGACCTAGTTGTGCTCTTGCAACTTCACAGGTGACCTTAATCAACTCAAAATACATGCCTACCACGACAGCTTTGGCTTTGGGGAAGCACTAGAAGTCAGTCAGTGCTAGATCTGGTGAACAAGGCAGAGGAGGACACACAGCAATGATTTCATAAGCCTGCTTTTCTGTTGGATAGAACTCAACAGCAGCTTTCACCACGTTTTTGATCATACTCTTAACAAACTTCATGCAATAGGGCTTTGGGAAGCGGCAGGGAGGATGAGTAAGTGTGACCCGAGACCAGGAGTGCTTGAATGCGGACAGCTGCTGCTGTGGTCCTTATTCTCTCTGCTGCTGGAACAACATACCTGACCCCCACAGCTTAAAGGAGGTTTATTTCGTTTCACATTCAGTCCATTCAGCTGGCTCCAAGGCAATGTAGTGGGGCATATGGCACCCTGGAGGAGGGGCAGAGGGAGGGCAGGGGAGGGGCTGGGAGAGGACTGGCCCTCCAGGATACGTGTCTTCAGAGAGCCCCACCTCCCTATGGCACCTCCAGTGTAGACTGGTCCACGGATGAGTATCATTCCCCGTGACCAGTTACCTCCCTGCATACAAGTGCGTGGGGCTCTGGTGGGGCATTCAGATGCAAACCACAGTGATGTCTTTAATTGTAGCGTTATAATCTATACCCACATCTATATCTATCTCTCTATATGTGTTAATACTTAATATTTTTGAATAGTGTTGCATGCTTATACTTGGTAATTTGAAAAACTACTTTAAAGAAAATATATAATGCAACAGTTGTTGAATCCATACATTATTGTTTTTGAAATTTTGTATCATTTCTCTTGTTTTCTACATTATTTTGTTCCTTTCTAATTAAAAAAAATAAATGAAATGAAAGACAAGGAAAAACATTAAACCCTCACCCTGCATTGTGATCGTATCTTTCTGGTTGTATAATCTCTTTCTGGGTTTCATAATGAAAATAACAATGATTTACTACCACTTAGTGCAAATAAAACAGCAGTTTGTATGTCATAGCCCTCATGTTTGAATTCCAGAATATCAGATATCCAGAGATATCTTATTATACTGTATGCAGCTTAATAGTGGGGGTACAGGAAATAATTGCCAAAAGCCCAATGTCCTTCTACAAAGTTTTAGTAGACATTATATTTATACATTTTTCCAATTACAAATATAAATGCTAAAAAGACTTCAGCAGAAAAGAGAAGCACAACTCACACAGACCTTTTCATCCTTGCATACAGAGCTTTCCGTATATACAAATAAATCAAGCCAAATGTTTAAGCAGCGTTCACATGAATGCTCCAATATAAGCCACAAAGTATATATGGATATTTACTAGTTACTTGCCTTAAGTCAGAATATATTCAGAATATGAAAGCATCCGATGTTAACTCTTAGAGTTTTAGTCAGAAAATACCCTGGAACTAACCCAGAATCCATGCTCCCTCGCACCTTATTCTTTCCTATAGTTGTAGGTTGATGTGCTCAAAAAACAAGAGAATGGTGAATGACAGTGCAAACAATGACCTCTTTTATCTCATTTGTTTTTATTGGAACATGTTATGTGGCTTTAAAAAGTCATCACATTTAGAAAGACAGATAAAATAATGGCAGCCCTACATGGAGGTTCAAGCTCATCTCAGAGCGCAGATGACAACGGCTAAAGGAAGCAAGAGAAGTATTATGAATAGAGCGTGACGTAAAAAGGAAAAATGAAGATAAATACATGCTTACCTTAGATGCTATATGACAGTGCACGGAGATCTGTGACAGGTGATAAAGATGCGACTTGGCACAATCAGCAATTATTTTTGGCACCTACAAAAGAGGTAGTGAAGCAGAAAAATCTGTCCGAGAATTAATCCACAGCTGTACGACAGCAGTGCTTCATCGTGCTCAGACTGTGACACAGCACAGCCCCATAGGTAGGAGTTTCTTAAATATCAGACCATGAACATGAAGTCCTTAGCAATTGAGCAAAAAAAAAAAAAAAAGCAGGTATTTAATAAATAAATGATGCATGTAAATGCAGGTGCAGATTTTTCTCACACATTTTGTTTTTAGATTAATATCTTCAAGAATGAAAATTAATTGGTGAAATACCTCCAAGAGATCTTACTGCATCCAAATTACAATAATTGCATAATTCCCAGTAACACAGCTGTTTTTCTATAAAAGCTGTCACAATTAAGAGATTTTTGTATACCTAGTCTAGGTCATTGATAAAGCCGCTATTCAAACCCACAGATGAATGGCAATGTGCATTTCCAGTTTCGAAAAGAGTAACTTCTTATATATCTATATGGAATATCTGCCTTGTGTTACTTTGTACACTTTTAAACCTGTCATAATCTCAGGAATAATAATACAACTGTCTGCTATTAGCACTAATCTTCAGCTAGTTGTAACCATTCATCATTTCAACTTGACTTGCAGTAACACTTTTGAAGATGCTTTAAATAAGAACTTAAAGAATCCCAAGTGTGTGATAAATTTATTTTTAAATGAAAATATTATAGGATTATTCTGTTCTATATTTTAGTCATTTATCTCTAGAAGTTCTTTTGGAAAAATATGAAGCCACAGCTATATATTTTCTTTTTTTCTCCTAATGCTTTATGTGTCAATGTAATATCCATTTTTAAAAATAAACTTCAATCACTGATTTATTTACCACTGTCCATCTATGCAATCTGGTGCACTAATAAAGCTTCGGGCTGTGCTATGCTTGATTTTTCTTTTAAAAAAAACCTTATGAAAATACCAAAATATTTATCACCTAACTAGCAGTTAAGAGATTAAATAGATAAAGATGCACAATCTGGTAAAAAATGCTTTATTTTTATATGATTGTATTATGGTCATATCATACTCACAAATTACTTTTCATTGTTTTTCTCAATAAACCATCATTTCAAATACCCCATAACCTAAATAGAGCAAAAGCTATAGAAAAAGACTTCACATTGTCTAATTTTTTGGACTCGCACTTCAGTGTTCTGTGATGAGTAGAACCCGAGCCAAGAATGGAGGATAAAATCTCACATTTCCTCCTGTGTGAGGAAGTCAATTGAAACTGCTCAGGGATAATCAAGTGTACAACTGGAGTTAATAATTTTCATTTAGTGGCAATATTATTGTTTTATGAATACTGGCTCCTTGCCTTATGCATTATGTATTTCTGTTATGCTTAGCTTGCTTAAAATCACAAATTTGTATCATTTGTAACTGAATATTATAACTAGAAAATATTCACTCTTCACCCTTATCTTGACCCCAGTCTGTTAACTTCTTCTATTCAGGTTTCATTTGTCTTGCAGGTGAACCAGCACTGAACTTTAAATAAAACTCTGTCTCCCCTTGCCTTCTCATCTCTGACCTCCGTCTTCTCACTAAATACTTAAGCCTTGCCCCGTCCTCTGCTTGTGCCAGCTGCAGAGAATTATGGGAGCAGATGACGACCTCCACTACCTGGGGCTCCCATAAGCTGACTCTGTGCAGCCAGAGCTACTGTTTGACAGTTTCTGTGATGCATACTGAGGCTCAGATTCAAGACTGACTCATCTATTTTGTTGACTGTTTTAGTCACAAAGTCTGGAATGGAAAATCTCAGTTTGAAAATTCTCAATAAATATTTGGTAAGTAAATAAATAGCAGTTGTTCAAATTATGGTCATTATTTTCTGTCTCTAGTAGGCCTTTCTTTGCAGATCATTCAGTAAGTATTCCCACTTCTTCTCTTCTGTTTATATCACAGTATTTTTCTGTATTTAGGACAGGGACTACAGGGTTTACAGGGTCTCACTACGTTGACCCAACTCGTAGTGATTCTCCTGTGTTCAGTTTCCCAAGTTCTGGGATTACAGGCGTGCACCACCATGCCCAATCTCAATCGTAGGCAGGGACAGCATGACACAATGAGGATCAAACTCTCTCTGCCTAAGCAGTCACTTTAGTGGGCTGAGTTATCAGGTTGGCCCATAAATCATAACTATTTTGTAAACAAGAGGATGGATTACTCCTAATTTCCAGCTATTATTCTAAACATGCTGTATCCTCTACTTGCTCATATACTTTTGTATTTCTGCTCTCTGCCTCTGATGTTTTAGGAAACTGCAAAAATCTGAGATTGCTCTCTGATCTGTTCCTCGTTGTCTTCGTTTTCATGTTGCTTTCTTACTCTTCTCTCTTGTGTGAGTAGAGGATCTTATTTTCCAAAGGGAAGGGAATGAAGAGCGGATGGAAAAGGAAGAAGCTGTGCTAGGAGGGAAAGTGAAAAGGATTAAGACGTGCTGTGGGCACGCACTAGCTCTCCGCATGAGTGTCATCACTGCGTGCTCCAATCATGCACCAATCAGAGTTAAAGGAAGTCAGAAAGTACCACAAGAGAGAAACAATTGCCACTCACAAAAAATGAAGATAAATTCTGACTAAGGAAGCATTTATGATTTTAACTCAGTATTCAAATTAACATGTAAATCATTACACAGTGTTTCCCATTTCTTCAACCTTATGTTTATAGCTGAAGATGGAGTGGGTGGCCTAGAGCATTTGATCAAAGAAAGTAGACAAATTAGAAGTATTGATGTGCCAATCTTTTGAAATAAATCAGTAAAAGATAAAATAAATTATTTGAAAAATAAAGCAACTATTTGAATGCAATTGAGAAATTACCAGTTCCATCTTTCTCCTTAGATCAGTGAGGAACTAGAAGCAAAAGAGAGGAAGCTATACTCGAGTGCAGAACCCAGTCAGATTGTTCCCACAACTGCTTTGAGTCTTTTTTCTGTACTACAGTGATGCTCTCTCTTCTTTTCCCAAGCTCTCTTTCTTGAAAGAGCTTCTAGTGAAATTAAAATGGATCCAAAGTGGTAATATTTAACAATGGCCTTAAAAATGGAGAAATATTTATCTAGTGGTGAAGATATAAAGCAATTTATGAGAAAGAAAGCAAGTCAGAAAGTCTCAACTATAAAGACACAAAGATCAGCTAAGGGATGGATAAAAAGATCTGGTCTTATTATGCAACAGAGCAATGGAGCACTACTCAGCCATGAAGGATGGACGTGAGACAATTCTAAGTAAGTGGATACAATTTGAGTCCACATGCATACATTAAATGAATAAGATTCATGTGTGTAAGCATCATATTGTGTCCCTGGTGTGAAAAACTGAAGGAGTAAATAAGGGCTGATGTTATGAAATAGGAAGAAATCATTTAAAAGGAAAGAGGAAGCAGGGGGAGAAAAGGGGAAAGCAAGATAAAGAAAAGGAAAAAAATAAAAGTCATACTGCCAGTTTCTCTCAGTTCATTGAGAAGAAAGGTTTATGCTAATATCATTTAGAGAAATTTTTATACCCATATCTTATATTCTGAGTAACTATTTGAGGTTAACAGTATGCAATTAATTATTATTCTCCTATTATTCTGCTATAAAGTATTACTGTATTTTTGCATAAAATAAAAAGACCGATAACATTGGGAAGTGAAATAATAGAATTTTAAACTACTTTTAATACCATGTTAAATAATTGAAATTTTTGTTAAAGACAATAAAAAGCCCTGAAAACATTCAGAGCAAGAGGGTGACAAGATCATTTCATTTGATCAGTACACTGAGAGCTACATAAAGGATGAAATGCCACAAGACTGCAGAAACCTGCTACTGAGCTGTTACAAGCATTTCGGCATTCCTCTAATAGTTGATAGCAATTATAATTTTCCTCAAATAAGCTTAAAAACTCAGGGAATTATTTTCTTGGTTGAAAACATTTGAACTTTTTAAAGTAGTTTTTTTTTCTTAAATTATAAAACTGTTAAATCATCTACAGATAATGATGCTACAATAATTATACTAAGAGTGTGTGAAAAATTCAGTTTTCCTTCTTTGATTACATTGAAAGCAATCTGCTTTCATGCAGATATAATAGTATGTAGATTTATTTTTGAATAACTTAAGTAAATACATCTCTCTTGTTCCAAGTTATGTTGTTAAGGTTGATTGTTTTTGTCTGTGAGACTTTATTTCTCAAAAATTCTTACATGACTACATCTCTAGGAAACTCTTCTAATGCCACATCTTCAACTATTCCCCTTATACTCTCCTTCCAATTCCTGGTCTTTTCTAACAAGTGAAGAAAACAGTATTTGATTTTTAAAAATGACTTTTGTGATATGAATTTTGCTCCAAAATACAGAATCAGAAAATACTCTCATTTCTGAGGTCAGTTCAGTGTTCCATGAGAACACAGGCCACTGGTAATCTCACCTTTGTAGGTGCCTTTTAGTCCTTGAATTCATAGGTGTAACAATTTGCATCAAATATGGCTGCAGAACAAAATCATTTGAAGAAATTTCTAGGGACACAAGTTCATGCGTATTTAAACAGAGTTCTGTATATTAAGGACCAGTGGACCAGACACTCCATAAGGAAAAAGGAAATATATACAATGAACAAGAGAAGAGACTACATCCTAAACTGAGTGTAAACATCCCTTCCCTCCCCATGAAGTCCCAGAGCTGGACCAGAGGTGACCACTCTCTCCTGCCCCCAGATTAGGTACTTTAGGCCTCTGACAATGACTCATTCTCAGGCTGGACCTTGCTGTCCTTTGGGAAGTGGCCCACTCCTATAGATTGGGATGATACCATGGGAAAGAAAAGCTATTTTCTTAGATGCTTCTCTCAAGAAAGGTGAGGGTGCTGGGGAGATGGCTCAGTGGAATAAGTCCTTCCCTGGCAAGCTCAAGGACCTGAGTTCAATATCCAGTTCTGCAAAATAAAAAAAGAAAGAACAGGTGAGGACTGGAAATTGAGCCCTTGTACGAAGAGCAGAGGGAGCAGAACAATAAATAGAAAAATTTAAAAAAATACAGTACGTTGAAAAAGAGCCTGTAAGAAAGGAAATTTATACTATAATCCTCTTTCCATTATTCTTGTGATAAAATTCATAAAAGAATTTACCATCGTAATGAGCTTTGAATACATAGTCCCACTGTGCCTGAATATACTTCTGCTATTGGGCTAACTACCACCATTGTCCATCTGTAGGATTCTTGTCATCTGATAAAGCTGGAAGTCTATACCATTAAACAAGAGCTGCCTAATGCCTCAAGTTTTTCTCAAAAGGAAGATTTTCTTCAAGTTGAATCCAGGCTGCAGCATAGACCAGAATGTCCTTCGTTATCAGACAAAACATCTCACTGCATACCGAGCCTCATTTTGTTGATCCTTTTTTCGAGTTGTGTCCATATTTTAGCTATTGTAAATGATGTTGTTATAAATATGGGTATACAACTATCTTTGCAGGATGAAACTGATTTTAATTCTTCTAGATGTATAACCATGTATATACTGCATCATATAAAATTATGTTTTAAGTTTTTAAAGAATATCCATACTGGTCTCCACATTAGCTGTACCACTGTACATTATCAACTGCATATGAAGCATTTCGTTTTTCTACATCCCCATAGACACTAGGTTCATTGTTTCTTTTTTTTTCTGTTTTTCTTATAATAGCTACGCTAATGCATGTGGTATGCTGTTATCTCATTTTGATTTTCTCTCATTCCCCAATAAATAGTAATGCTGGGCATCTTTTCATGTGCTTCATGGCTACTTAATACCTTCTTTGATGAAGTGTTAAATCTTTTGTCCATGTTTTAGTTCAATTGTCAGATCTTGAGTTTTAAGAATATTCTATTTATTGTAGATATGAGCACTGTGCCTGATAGTTGATTTACAAATATTTTCTCCTATTCTATGAGTTGCACTTGTCTTTGGTTTCATACACATGGAAACATTGCCAAATCCAATGTTATGGTGCTTTTTTTGCCATACATTGTCTTCTTACAGAGTGTTAAGTATTACATTTTGGTTTTGGTCAGTTCTTAGTTCATTTTGGTATATGTGTTTTGTGTTAGGATAGGGTCCTATTTATCTTTTGTATATTTAGTTTTTGTAATTACATATGCTAAAAAGGTTATCTTTTTCTATTATGTGGTCTTTACATTTTTTTCAAATAAACATTTGTTCACTTAGGTGAATATTTATTTCTGATAAATGGTATAACAGTGGATGTCTACCTCTTTCCTCTGCAGCTCTCTGTTTAAAATGAGCATTGTAAGGACCAGCCAGATACCTCAGTGGACTACTGTGCCTGCTTTGGCAGAGCACAGTGGCTGGGTTTGATCCCTACCATGCCATGCCAGCATTGTCTGTGGGGTGTGCTGAGGCAGTGATTGAGACTGGGCATGGTGGCATGCACCTGCAACCCTAGCACTTGGGAGGCTGAAAACAGACAGATCAATAAGAGCCTGATCTACATAGTGAGACCCTGTAGACCCTGTAGATCCTGTCCTAAATTCATAAAATGAGCATTACAAAACCAGACCCCTGATATTTGAAAGGGAAAATTATTTCTTGTGTGTTGTGTTAGTCAAATTTCTAATGCAATAAAAAATATCTGATATGATCAAGTTATAAAGACAAAGCTTTATTTTCACTTAAAGGTTTAGATTTTCAGTCTATGACTGACTGACACCCTTGATCTTGGACCTGTGCCAAGGCAGGAGAACATTCTGGTAGTGTATGGGGGAGAACAGATGTTCCCTTCAAGGAAGAGAAGGTAAAAGTGATAAGGAGAGGTGCGGACTCCATAATCTTTTCCATGGTCATGCTCTCAGGGCTAAAGTATCTCTCCTCCCTATCAAAGTTGTTATCTCTTGCCAGAAGCATCAAGCTAGTGACTAGAAAGCTATCCTTAGTCTTTTAGGGGAGGGTCATCCCTCCAACTTCAGTGTTCACCATGGCTCCTACAAGCTCGCTGTAGAATTCTCCGTGAACATGTGCACATTTACCTTCCACACAGACAGAGATGCAGTGTGGGTAGCTACAACTTCAAGAAGAGCTGGATTCATCCCAAATAATCTGCAATCTGTCATTCAAGTTTTCTCCTGGAATTTACCAGAGCTCAGTAGATGCCAAAGACCCACCTCAGGTGCTTTAGATAGTCTCCTCATGGAACTATTGCCTAAGTAAGAAGAGAGATTCTGGGGATTGTCTTAATTTCCATTTCCCTAGAATCCTCTTTGATATTTTTAATGCCACTCCTCCCCTAAGCCCCTGGATTTTGCAAAATCAACCTTGCATATTTAGTTAACTAATATTTAACAGTACATTCATTTTACTTAGCAAATTCTACTTGGCACTGCACATGAAATATTTCCCTGCTGGGTCTTCTAGCATCATAACTTCCTGCAACAACCTCATGTTTCTGTTAGTAATTTTCACACTATTGTAGTCATACTAACCATGAGAACACAACTTTTAGTGCTCAATTCTCTCAACTCAGCAATCCATTTGGAGATAGTTGAGCTATATTGTTTATCTCTAGTGACAATTCATACAAACGAGTTGTATTTCTTCAAAAGACCTTATTTGAAATAGTCAATATGGAACTATAGACTCACCCAAGTTATAGAACTCATAAAGTTATCTCTGTGGTGTTGTACAAAGGGTAAGCCTTAACGCACAAACACACACAACACACATGTGAGAGAGCTGTCTACCTTTCCTTTATTTATTTTAGTATGGAGTTTTTAATAGGTTATTATTCTTTGTTATACTACAAACGTGATGCATTATCAGTAGATATTAATTTCTAGGACTATGCTTAATACTCTACATTTGACATTTAGATATTAGCATTGATCTAAAAATTCTATTTACATACAATATTTTCATTTTTTAAATGTCTCAAGGCTATGATGAGTCTCATGACTAATTTATTTCCTTTGGATTACAGTATGATTTTTCAAGTGGAAAAGTATACGCCTTTTAGTTTTTAATCAATCAAATTTTACCTTAAATGTCTTACAAAGTTAATAATACAATGGTCACATTTTTAATGTATGTCACTTTTCTTTGTATACAACTCCTCCAAATCGAGATGTTGGCAACTAGAATCTATTTTTTTCTCTATCGTATTTCCATTTTAGAACATCATAATATTGGAATCATACAGTATCTGTCCTTCTTGCACTTAGTATGAAGTATCTGAGATACATCTGTGTTGCCCCGTTGGACATTTCAGAATGAAGTAAAGAAATTTTATACCTAGAAATGAGCATGTCTATTAGCCTACCTGTACTGAGCCATCTGGGTTAATACTGTCAGTGACTGAATCATGTCTTGAGTTGAATTATTATTTTGTTTACACTTGATACACTGTAGATGTTGCATTTTCCATCTCATTTTATATTTTAATTGAAACATTTTACTAGAAGACACCTGGCAATATGTGCTCCCCACTCTGACCACTCTGTATTTAACCTTTATTTTGCACTGTTATCTCATTTCTGCCTCTTCCCCAAACTTCACTGCTTTTACTTATTTTCCAGTGTTTATTAGCCTCTGGAAGTGTTTGAAGAGAAAAAATAGTCTCTTACTGATTCAACTTTGCCCAGCCTTACGTAAGCATTATATTGGGATTTTAAAGCAAGTTATCTTTAGTATTCTTTCTTGTTGTTTGCTTGGCTGGTTGGTCTGGAGATTTTGCTTTTCCTCTCTGGAAATTTAATCATCTCTTCTCAGGATGTACTAATGTGTCACCATGTCTGCATAGAGAGGATTTTGATGATGTGGCTGTCCCCTCCACCCCGAGCTACAACAGGCTTCTATCAATGCCATAAAGCTTTGTAGCTTTCCCAAGCCATGATAAGGCTTTTATTCCACAGGGCAGATGGATTTCAGAAGAGTTTTACACATTCTGCCAACTCCTATTCCTGTCACCCAGGCTTGGGCAGCAGGGATGCTGTGCAATGACTCTTGTATTATCCAAATATTTTTATAAGTCCTTGGTGAGCTTCCTGAAGATTTTTGAGGAGTTCACAATTTACCTTGTTTCTGTACCTCTCAATTCTCATATTATGCACACCCAGGGATTACCAATTTATTGTCATCTTCACTGAAGTCACCTTATTGGCTTTTATGGCTCTGCCTGTGTCCACCTCAGGCACACCCTTGCTTGCAGTTCTTTTCTCCTTGGAGAAGCCTGCATTACCATGGATTCTGAGTTATTTGTTACTCTGAACTCTGTTTTGAAAGAATCAGAGAATTATCCTTTTCTACTTTCTATAGCTTCAGAAGGAATCAATTATATAAATAAACACATAAAAGTATTTTATTTTTATATCCTTATACCATATTAATAATTTGTGACCAGCCATACGAACAATGTTTTAGAAGTTATTTTATTATTTTTGCTATCATGTTATTAGGTATAGGTTAGTGACAATTTATCTTAAGAGTAAATGCTACAAAATGTATATTAATATAAGAATAAAGTTTGTTAAAGTTTCCATACATTTTAAAATATTGTTTAGCATGGAGGAGGGCAAAGGAAGTCAAATAAAATAAGTTCTAGAAAGTATACACTTGCTAAGTGATGGCATCTATGGACTCTTAGTGATAATAACACATGACCAGTGCAGCAGCGTGGGAATCCAACAGCTCGACATTTTGCATGGGAGATGAAGTGTGGCAGTAAATAAGTTAGATGCAGCAAGAACCTCCTTTCGTTGAAGTAAATGAACTCTTAGTCCACACTCCCTTGGTCTCAGAAGAGCTTGTTGCTGAACTTACAGAGGTTCTGGTGCTATTCTCAGATGACCAAAGCAGGTCTGTGCAGTCCTGCTCACAGCATTAGTTGGGTTGATCCTTTGCACTGAGCAAATGCTACCTTAATTGAACCACATGACACTTGTTCTCAACATGGAACCAGTACAGCTAACAGTTCTGTTGCTTTTAAGTATTTTGTCGCTGAATGAAAGAGACCTGTGAGTACATAATCATTAAAAGAAATATGTACAAAGTACTCAAAGTCGGCCAATAATTCTTTTTTTAAAAATTTCAATATTTTGTCTATTTCTCTTGCATTGATTAGAATGGCAATTGAATATCTCCCCATATAATAGCAAGATGAGTCTCATTTTATTTATTTTTCTCAGTATCTGGACATAAATACAAAACCTTCAGACAAATGTCTTCTGTTAAACCTAAAATACACTGACATAAGTGTGTGTGTGTGTGTGTGTGTGTGTGTGTGTGTGTGTGTGTGTGTGTGTAGCAGGTGTTGGAAGGCATATTGACTCATGCTCAGTGTAATTCTTTGTCCTTTTTTTTTCCTATTTAAAAAAAGGCTACTTGCACTGAAATGATGCTCAATTCTTCTGATTTATAGCAAGGAAGGTGGTCATACATCAAGTTTCAGCAAACTCAATGGCAGAAACCTTTGTTGGGTATGGAGAATGTGTGGTAGGGTTTTGCCAGGTAGCTCAGAATCTTGCGCTAAATATGGGTTCACCTAATGCAGAGAAGTAACTACTTTTGTATTTCCTGCTCTATTAAATTGATTGTAATTTTGAAGTGGCTTCCAACTGTCACTTGTCTTGCACGTTTATCTTCTGTTTGCACCTTCATGTGGAGATGATTCCCTTCTACTCTCTGTGGGCTACATTGTGCAGTGGAGCACAGATATCAACTCACTGACAAGGTTGCATTCTCTTAATTGTGAAACTAACAGAATTTTTTTCTATCTTCCATGTAAATAACAAAAGCTTCTCGGGATGACGAGATAGCTCAGTGATCTATCTTTGGCAAGCGCATGGACCAGTGTTGCAGCCTTGGTCTCCCATCCACATCAGCCCCACCCCTGGGGTGCGCTGACCTGGTGATTGACTCCAGGTGTGGTGGTGCATGCCTCTAATCCCAACACCGTATAGCTGAAAACGGGAGGATCACCAAGAATCGGAGCTGCGTAGTGAGACAGTGTATCAAATACAGAAATGGGGAAAAAAAAAGCTTCTGTCTAAATTTGGTAAGTAGAAATTTGTACACTTATCATTATTTCAGCATCCAAGAGTGCAGTAGATTGTTTTAAATTTGCACATCACCACAGTAACTTTTGTGTGTAGAGATACTGAAACACCTGAAGTTTGTTCTATTAAAGCCATAACGGCTATCTCGTGCTGAGGCTCGCAGAGAATTTTTTGTCATTATTGATTGTACCCTGAGCATTTGAGTAAAGAGCTAGCATGCATTTAAAAATTACTGAAATATATATTAATTAGGACAATTAATTTTAGAAATAAAATTTCAAAAGATAACATCAACAATGCTGTATAATCAACTCTTCAATATTTTCATGTCAGCTAATTTGCTGACATGTGCTAGCTGATTGATCTAGAAGTAATAGGTACACTGTGTCTTTTTCATCGTCACAGGTCTTTTTGTTATGTAAATACTGTTTGTGCTTTATGACCGAGTCATATAAAACTGGGACAGAAAAATTTATTTGCATACATATGTATAACAACTAATTGATACTGTTTAAAGTCTATTTAGCTTCTTTCAAACAGGGCTATAATTTTATTTGAATTTACTTGGAGAAACTAGCATATTAAACAGAAAACAGATTAAACTAGGCATAAGATGTTGCTTCTCTAGTATTACTCTTACATAATCTCACATTTACTGTGATATGTTTCATGGACTTATCTATGTACAACACAAACAGAATTTTTAACAATTTTCAAATACAATGAAAATTTTGTAAAGTTGAGACCGAGATCTGTAATGATAGCTAGAAATAAGAAGGTATATCTATTTGTATAAAATGAATTTTGTATATATAGTACATATTTTGTCCGCCTTTGAATTTTCACTAACCTTGAAAATAGCTCTTTTTCATCACAAACAAGAAATAATTTCATTGCAGTCATTATCTTCTTCTGGTTCTTGTTTCAAACCTATAAAATATATTTTTTCTCTTTGCTGTTATGCTTTCTTTTTTAACCCCGGCTTTGTTTCTCTGCACCTTTAAGTAGAACATGCTAGGTTAGTCATCCCTACAGGGCAATTTTTCTTCAACCCTTTCGCCTCTGTATCTGATTTGAGTTTTGTCTTACCATTTTTCATGTTATGTATCTATTTGCTACTGTGTCAGGATTTACTATGAAATCTTTGTGGTGAGAACAACAGCATTTATATTTTATACCTAAAATGCAAAATGCATATTTTAGACTTCTACAAATGGGATGAAACTATTTTTAAAAATAAACAAGCAAAAAGTCTGCTTTTCATTGAATTTGACTTAGGGAAAAACTGCGTGGCAGGTATGCTAGCACGGCAAAGAGAGGCAGCATGGGCTCCATAGGTAAGCCAGGCGATGCATGTGCCTCACAGTGCCCATTACTTGGAAGCAAGTGAATGGCTTGATTATATAATTGCCAAAAATCCCAACAAGTGCATATTTCACGGTTTTGTTTGCACCAAGCATCTGTCCTTTTAGGCTTTTTGTGTTTATTCTAATAATCTGCTTCTTTCCATTTGCTTTTATTTTTTATATTGGATTTACAGAAATACCAACATTCTGATCTTTAATAATGTACTGAAATATGTGAGTAATGGCTTATGTCAAATTAACAAAACAGTCTAATACTATTTATTCCTCCCCATAGCTCATTTTAATTAAAAATGTATTCCTAAATACTTCCTTGATTAGGGACTAATGCTCTATTAATTTGAAACACATCTACTGAGAACTGAGTAAATTCAGAGAGAGGAACTGTCATTACATGAAACATAACTTATCACCCTGAAGAATACATCAAGCCACAGTTCACAATGCATGCAGGATTTCCCTTCTTCATTATAATGCACAATGCAAGGATCATGACAGATCTGGGGAAAGCTGCAGCAAGGGAAGCTCACGTGGGATACTGTGCAGGTATGTATGCTGACAGTAGAAAACCATCTGCAGTTTGCAATGCCCAGAGCAAAACTGAGGGTGATGAATGAATAAATGCTCCATAGAAATGTTCCCTAGAACAGAGTCATGAATTTCTTAGTGACTCAAAGCCTGTATCAATTGATCAGTGGCTCTCTTAAGATTTAGTAGACAGCGGTTGAGTGTTAAGATGTTTACATTCAGACTAAAGTGGCCAAATGGTAACACCTAACAAACTTAAAAGATTTACTAATAAGCATTTGCAAAGAAGAAAATAAAAAATTGTTCACTAAAAAGGCAGTGCAAAGGGGTAAATTTTAAACTAGAACCAATAGTTCAGTGAGAATTTCATGTTACAGCGGGCAGGAGCAAAGCTATTTTGTATTAGCATAATATCCAGATATGTTACTGGCATGAAAACACATGTCATGAAATATGGAATATTCTAATCTGTGAATGAGTCACATATTCATTCATAAAGTGAATTTTTCTTAAGAATGTTGAAGTTCCCACCTTACAGATTTTGCCCACATATTATTTTGTGTTTGTGGGTAGTGAAACTTGTGATTATAACTTTTAAAGCTTTGTAATTTTTATTGCCTAAAATTTCAAGTTTGTTTTTTATATCAAGTTACTTGTAGAAACTTTGGAAGTATTTATGAAGACAATCATCCTGTTGGTGAATATAGAAACTTTGCTTTAACCTTATCTATATGCACTTTTTTCTTAATTATGTAAAATCTGACTTCTATTATGCACCTGCAGAATAGGGGGGGACATTGTAATTTTCTGGCAATCTTGAGTAGAATGATCAGACAATAAATCATAATGATGTTGCTAGAGTTTGTTGTTGTTTCACTGGGTGTCCTTTGTTAGGCTGAAGAAAGACCCCTCATCCTTGTTTGCCAAGAATTGGTGTGATGAATAACTCCTGGGTTTTGCCAACTTTTTTCTCTCATTAATTTTGTCCAAATGATGAATTATGACACTTTAGTACACTACTTCTTGGTTGTAGGATGCTGAATCGAGCTTGCATTCCTGAAACTTTTGATGTTTAATTACATTCTTTTGAATTGTTACTTTAATGTACTAATATTTTGTTGGTGTTGTTTCTATGTTGAACCAGGTATGATTCTGTAGATTTATTCTCTATAAAAAGTATACCTTTTAATGCTCTTAAATAATTTTTCTATCAGAGAAATACGAGCCTCAAAAATAACTTAAGAAGTGCTTCAGCATGCACTTTCTGGAAGGCATGGTATAATTTATTTCTTAAATGTTTGCAAGATTTTACCACAGAAAACATCTAGACCTCATCTACTTGTCTGTGTGTAGTAAATTTTTAACAACAAATTGAATACTTATTTTGAGCAATATTCTTATCTTTATTTTGGATAGATCTTGATATTTTATTTATATCAATATATATTTTTCACCTCTATGTAACAGCCCTATATTATTGATGTATAGTTATTTTAATGGTAGTTTGTCATTTTTTAAATATTTTAATGGTTGATATTGACACTAAGAGCTCATTCTCTATATTGAATGGGTGTGTATGACGTCTTTCCTCTTACTAAATCTGGCTGTGTTTTATCTACTTGTTTCATATTGTCAAACTATCTACTTGGATTTCTTTTCATGCGTTTGCCTTCATTGCCTTCTGTTCTTAACTCTATTACCTTATTTATTCCTTATCTGAGTTTAACTTAATTTCCTATTAATATTATTCCTGATAGATTATATCATTGCTTTGAGCCTTTTAATGTAAGTATTTAATATTAAAATTTCCTGTTTTTCCTTCATGTCAAAAGTTTAATAAATTTCATTCTTTTCATTTAATTAAGATGTTTTATAATTTTTATTATTACTTCTGTTTTGACTGGTGTGTCACTAGTAAATATGATATGTAATTTTAGAATATTTCTGCATTTTGGGGAAATGTTCCTGCTTTTTAACAATAGCTAAATTTAGATGTGTTCATACCAAATTCTCTGTATTACCCCAGGATTTGCACATGTTAAGTTTGGGTTTCTTTTTGCAAATGTTGCACATGTACTATTCTATGTAGCTAGGGCTACTACAGTAAAATATCATAGACTGGGTAGCTTAAATATTTATCTCTACTGTACTGAAGACTGTGAAATTGAAGAACAAGGAACCTAGTTTTGTTGACTCATGAAGTCCCTCTCCACGTTCATAGAAGCCACTTTCATGGTGTGCCTCCAGGAAAGTATAGGTCTCTGGTGCCCTCTTCTTTCATGAGATATGAATCCCATCCTAGTTAGCTTCACTATGTCCTTAAAATTTCTGTACCTCCTGAAAGTCCCCTTCTCATATATCACCACATTAGGGTTAAAACTCCATAATATAAACACAAACCTGGTATTTACAGTATGTGGTGTTGTTTTTTCTCTTAATATTGATAGAAGTGTATTTTATCAATTGTAGTTGTTAGGTAAAGTTTTAAAGAACTTCCTGTTACCTTTCCATCTTCTTTAATACTGAGAAAAGTGTTTTATCTCTAACTAAAATTAAGAATTTTTCCTTATCTTTAGGTTGATCAGTGTTTGCTCATGAATTGTCAAAACTGTTTCTAGGGAAACATTCAGAACTGTTCCTTTTAAAAAATGATATGTTCATTAGTGTCTAATATATTGATAACATCCCTTGTTCCAAAATTTATTTCATGTGACATTAATATAATCAATGCAATACTCTGTGAACTGATAGTTTCATTGCATTTTTCTGTGTATTTTGCTTAACTGCTATTTTTGTCTGTGTCTTTATGTTTAAAGTTATTTCTGTGGCAAGCATAGAGTTGGATCTTATTGTTTTATGCATTTATGAAATATTTGTATTTGATCATTATGTTCATACCTTTTCTTTTCATGTAATTCTTGATATGGCTACATTTAATTCCAAAGCCTGAGTCTTATTTTCTTGGTATGCTTTTATCTTGCTAGTTTTGTCTGTACACTTGATTTTGTAATACTTCGACTCACTGTGTGATTTTATGCTAGCTATGATAATGGCTAACACTATGTTCCTAGCTATTAGCTTCATTGTCAATTACCCAATGATTATAATATTTAAATTTTATTACACTATAACTTCAAATGACATTGTTTCATGTTAAGAGTATACTAAAGAGACAGGTTTACAAGACTATTCATTTTTTCTTTGCCATTTCAGATTACTGTCATGTTTTCTTTTATGCGTCTACAGACCCAAATTAATACTTTTTCTGTTTTAGATACTCAGTTGTTTTTACCATTATTTAAAACTTCCTACAGTTATCCTTCCAGAAGTGTCTGTACTCGAACAGTCATTATCATTCCTCCCTAAAATCCTTCCTGGAAGCTTTGCCTGAACTCTTACATCCCCAATTCCACGCAGCCCTACTACTCCTATCCTCTGCCAGGTCTCATTCCTCTTCTTAGTGAGGTTTATCTTGCCTTAGATTTCAAGCTGCTTGTTTAATCTGTAGTCTCTTTCTAGTCAATATGAAAATTACAGTTTGGTAGTTTTTCCAGCTTTGTAGAGTGGTAGTAATTTTTTCTACCGCCTACGGAGAAATAGACCACCTACAATGGAATTTAAGGAGTAGAGAGTTGCCAACTATTAATTTGAGATTTATAACTTACTGCATTATGTATAAACTGTACAGGAAATGAGTTAATTTGTTACTCTATGTTATAATTATATTTTATGGAATATTCCATTTAAAATGGAATACTTTATGATTTTGGCATTTAATTGAAGTACTGTACACTTCAGTGGCTCGTTTCCAACTGAAGAGAGTTGCCCAAGTAAATTGTCAGCTTAGACTGCCAGTACAGTCCACGTATTTGCTCATCAAAAATCTATTCACACACATACTGAAAGTCCTAGAGTTACAGCAATAATGTTCAAGTATTTCTGGATACACCTTGTATCTCTGCTTGAATATTATATGAAGACAAAATGAATACAAAACAGAAGGTTTTTGAAAGTCGTTTATGTAAAATACATAATAGTAGTGTTAGAGCTAAGAAAAATCATAATGCATTTCTTTTAAAGAAGTACCCCAAATAATACAAAGGCATCTATCCAGTTCACAAGTGACTGTGTGCATATGGTCCAGTTAGATCTAAGGAGACTTGTACAGTTGATGGACCTTTGAAACAGCCCCACCAGACATGTCTTATAGAACACAGAGTTTAAAATGAAGAAAAATTAATGGAACCAAAAAAAAAAAAAAAAACCCATCCAGGAAAGAGAAAGAATTTCAAGAAGAAAGAGAGAACAGAGCCAGGATGTTTCAGACCTAAAGCATATACTTTTAAAAAGTAAATAAAGTTGAATAAATTAAAGTGCTACAAAACTAGAAAAGCTATCCTAAACTAGACATAGTATAAAAATCCAGAAATATCCAGACTGTATTTCATATAATGATATTCAGTATTATAAAACAGTTCAAGCCCAAACTCTAAAAAATAATTTTAAGAATATAAGATAATCTACATTAATGCACCTACAAAAATAAAAACATATGGGAAAGATATGAATATAAAAACTACCCCATATATATTTTTCTTTTTTTTTAATTTATAGATTTGATACAGGGTCTGTCTGCACAGCTCAGATTCATAGTGATCTTCCAGCCTCAGCCTCCCCAGTGCTAGGATTATAGGCTGCACTACGGCCCCTGGACTCAGCATCCGGCTTGATGGGGCCCAGGAGCAGGGCGAGCACAGCATGTGCTACTGGGGCCAACCGGGTCCTTGTGCTTGCCAGTCAGGCTCTTAAACTTTTGAGCTATCTCCCCAGCCCCTATTCTAAATATATTAAATATATGAATCCATAATGATGCTTTTGAAAAAATCCCTAACTATTCAATACAAAAATGAAAAAGAATGATTATTTTGAGAATTCACTAATAAAAGGAAAATACTTGTACTGTTTTTGGTAAACATGCTATACAACCACTGGGTAAACAAATATTGGAAAGAGAAAAAAAATTAAAAACTTCAATATAATACTTGAAAAAGAAGTAAACTTAAAACTGTAGTTTTCCATGTCACAGAAACCTGGGCACTCGGTAGGTATCTATGCAACCATTATGGAAGGTGTGGCATCCATATAGGATCGTCTCCTGATCCAAGAGTGCACTTATGTCTCCAGTTTTGCCAGTGGGATGTGAAGCCAGTCACTTTACTTCTGGGTCCTTCTTTGCACTTGCAAGAAATATAATGGAAGGAGAAACATGTAACCATTCAAATGTAGATACCAGAAAACTTTACAAATCTAATCCCCTGTGTTCCTCATCAAGCAAATAGTAAGCAAAGGGCCAGCCAAATAGCTGAGTGGATTAAACCACCTGCAACAGCCTCAGGGACCAGGCCTTCTATCCCCGGGCCTGCCATGCTGGCCTTGCCCCTGGGATGTACTGAGATGGTAACAGAGACTGGATGTGGTGGTGCACACTTATAATCCCAGCTCTTGGGAGGCTGTAAACAGGCAGATCAGTATGAGTCAGACCTAGTAGTGAGATCCTAAACACCCTATAGACCCTTCCCGAAAATACAAAAAGAAAAACAAAAGGCTAATAGTAAGGAAATGGATATACAAGGGTTTAATAATGAAAAGGGACTCAAAAAAAAATGAAGCAGACTGCATAGAGGGATAATACTTATGAATGTATTTTGCATCATGACACTATGAGAACGTAAGAAATTATTACAGTCAATTTCAGAAGATGAATGATTTGGAGGCCTGAGTCAGAAAGACATGCATAAGAATTTTTAGGATCTGTACTATAAGGACACATTCTACTAATCACAAGTTCTTTCTTTTTAGGTCGAAGAGAAAGACCTAGCATATTATCAATGACTAGTGTCCATGGTAGCTTTTATAAAAATGTTTTTGCTGAGCTGGAGAATAAGCTGGTGTGGTCAGCGACCTACCAGTGAGTTATGCCTCCAGCCCATTGGAACTCTCCACTGTGCTAGCTCAGGGGAGACACTGCGAAGCCAGCCTCACACCCAGGGTCAACTGCCATTTGTATAACTGTATAATTTTGGAAAAGTTTTTCACTTATAAAATGGAGTACATTCTTCTTGGTTGGTTAAGAAGATTAACAAATCTTAAGAAGATTTGTTCAGGAAGTTGGTGTTACATTTTTTTTAAGTGAGACATGGATAAACGCTTTGCAGTGTTGTGAGTAGTGAACATGTGGGCATTTTTTAGCACATATTTGTAGTGACTACTGCTCACCTTTCTTGTGGAATCGGTATGTGCACAACACACCTTAATTCCTTCACTGGCCCAGGTATTCCCCTACTAGACATCTTTTTGAAAGATGTAAAGATGTTATGCTGCAGTAACAAGTGAATGTTCGTATTTGTAGCAGCACAGTTTGTAAGAGCTAAACCTTGGAAGCAGCAGCCCATACGTTCATCACGAGATTAATGATTGTTGTAAAGTGTGGTGCTTATACACAGCGGAGTGCTACAGCGCCATAGAGATGACTGAGTCACTCACAGGGAGATTAATGACATCGCGGTGCACATGACTGCTTTATTACTGTCATTTCACAAGAGTAGCCATGTCTTATCCAGGCAACATCCAGAAAGTAAGACGTATGTCTTATCAACTAAAAGAAGGAGCAACTAATTTGGGAGTATTTGTCGAATCTTTAAGCTCCAGCAATTTTAATGCCAATATGTTGTCCTCATCCTTATTGCCAGGATCCTCTCCAATTCTTTTTCTTTATTGTATAATAAGGTTCTACAGTGTCTCACAGCACAGATTGGACTTGCAGTGATTCTCCTGTTTTTCAGCCTCCCCATCATGCCGGGGACAGAACTTAGTCCCTGCATCTGCCTAAGCAGGCGCTATAATCACTGGCTATCGTGAAACAGTATGATACAAACACAATCTTTTTTTAGTGTATTTAGTACAGGGTCTCACTACACAGATCGAACTTCTAGTGATCCTCCTCTCTTCAGCCTCCCAAGTGCTGGCATTCTAAGGTGCACACCACCACACCCAGTCTCATTTGCTGTCTCAGTGTGCTCCCGAGGCAGGTCTGGCCCAGCATGCTGGGGATTGAACCCCGGCCCCTGTGCCTGCCTAAGCAGTCTGCTGAGCTGTCTACCCGGCCTTCCACTCTTTTCCTCACTCTTGTTCTATCTCTTTTTATAGGATTCTTCATTAAATCTCTTTTTAGGGAGGGTAAAATTTTGTACTGATTGCTATGATTAATTGATTCAAGTAAGCATTATTTTGGGAAAACATGGAATGTTATTATGAAGACTAGGATGCTTAAACAGGGTCAAAATTATTAAACTGATTCTCTTATATATAGAAGTGAACTGAGTCTAGTTGCTCTTTTTATGATTTTAAAGAGAATAATAGTATAAAAACATTAGAAATGATACAGAATTTTACTAAACAAAATGATAGGAATTCAACAGTGATTATTATGTTTTATATTGTCTTCAAATTACTTATTCAGCTGACCAGATATAAGCTGACCATTCAAAATTGGTCAAAAAATTATAAAATATTATAAAGAAGACATAAAATATTTTAAGTATTAACTGCTCCTTTCAATAAATCACCAGTACAATTATCTAAAATATCTTGAATATATACATAAAAATATCTTTTTCCTTTTTTCTTTCTTTTGTCCTTTTCCTCATCCAATTCCAGTTGCTTTTCAGACTAGTCTTATTATCTTTTTTGTATTAATCATGTAAAATGGATAATGACACACATTCACCTACAGTATAATTTAATGTTTTATTCTTATCAAATAGCAGTTCCAAACCAGATATCATATTTATGCTGATTCTTATTTGAATTGAAAAATTTGACATTAATAATAGTTTCTATTTTTCTTTCTTTGAAAGTATAATTATTCAGGTGGGCCAGGAAGATAGCTCAGTAAAATAAGTGCTTATCTGGCAAAAGCAAGGGCCTGAATTCAATAGCTGGTTCCCCAAAAATAAAAAAAAAAAGAATACTTTGGAGTCAGGGAGATGGATCTATAGAATAAGCACTTCCCTGGCAGGCTCAAGGGTCTGAGTTCAATCCCTATTTCCACCAAAAAAAGAAAAAAAATAAAAAATAAAAAGAAAGAAAGTATTTATCATATCCTACAAATGGTGGAAGAAGTAAATACTGACTGCACTTATTTTTTCAATTTACTCGTTCAATATCGTGGCAATTCCTGTGTGCTGATTTGAAAAAAAAAAAACATGTTTATAAAAGGTCTTTCAGTCGTAAATACTTAGTTATGCAGAAAAAATTGAAATGCTTGTCTCAATAACAAGTATTGATTATAACATACCTAGATAAAAGAAATGAGAAGAATGCAGATTCAGCCTGCCTTGTTACCCCACAATCTGTGAAGGGAATAAAGGGTGAGGATGCTTGGATGTGCTGGTACATGTCTGCCTTTCCAGCACTCTGAGCAGCTGATAACAAATCCCAGCCAACCCTGAACAGTTCAGTGAGTGACTAAACAAGATCCTGTCTCAAAATAAAAGATAAAAATGATCTGGCACTATAGTTGAGTACAAAGGCCCTGGGTTCAATCTCCAGTACCAATCAAGCAACCAATAGTGAAAATGTAGTCATTAAGAAGCCCATGTGTTTGTGTCATATACTCACTATGTAGTGAATGGGCATTCCATGGACATATCTAAATCTGATCAATGTTTTTCTAATTAATAACAGACATAAGGCAAAACAGAGCATAATCACTGCTCTTCACAGGGTCAGTATCTTCTAATGTATAACATCTTTATTTGAATTATAAGAAAAATACAATGAAACTGTGACAAGCTACCCATACTCATTTTTTTTTCACATAAGCATTAATTATGAATCTTTTAGGCTAGCAGCTTCAATCATGACTTCAAATGATTTAATATAAATTGTAACTTTCCTACATATTTGTCCAAACACATGAAGCAAATCTTTCACAGAAAGCATCCAGGTTTTATTTATTTATTTATTTATTTATTTTTATTTATTTATTTTTTTGGCCTTTTTGAGACAGGGTCTTACTATGCAGTTCAGGCTGGTCTTAAGCTCACTTTGTAGCTCAGGCTGGTCTCGAACTCACAACAATCCTCCTGCCTCAGCCTCCCGTGTGCTGGGATTACAGGCATTAAAATCAATCAAGAAGTAACCACAGAACATACATTTCAGTATTCAACATAATTGTAGTGAACGGTTAGGATAAGTTCAACTACAACGCACCTGAATTGATGCCCAGGTCTGTTAGCCTTTAGGGGAAAATCTTTCAGCTAATAGAGAATGTACCTGAAAACAAAGAAAGACCATCCCAATTTCACGGGAGATCATGTAGAGAGGTGACTTGGCTTTTGGCCCAGGGTTAGAATTTGAACATTAAAATGTGGCAAATTTGGATTGGTGGAGTTTTAAAAAAACTCTTGTCCTGATCTCAAAAGATCTATAGGAGGAATCTAAGATTTCTGGAGAAAATATTATTTGTATGTGTATACATACATGTGTATATGTATTTATAAGCAAATAATTATAAAATATTTGCATATAGGTCCATAGAATCTAGCGATTACAAGAGTGATTTTACAGATGTGTAATATTTAATATAACATGGAAAAATATTAATTGAATGTTTCTCAATTATCAAGTTTTATAATGTTAAGTTACTAGAAAAGAGATAATGTTTTGTCTTTTCCAAACAGATTTTCTATCTCAAAATAATATTTATGGTTTACCTGTTTACTCAAATTTCATTCAACCACATAATGTATAATTGAAAAATGTACATTTTTAATCATGTCTTAGAATTTTTGAAAAATATTATGCTTATTTACTATAATGCTACAAATAAACTTAACTAAAAATACTGTATTTCTCCATGCTGACATTATACTTACATTAGAGATATTGCAAAACCTAGAAACTTCCGGTGGGACTTTAGCCTTTCTTGAGTGCACCTAAGAGGTCTGATGTACATATAAAATAATCCATATTTCCTACTTACAATTGTTCTAAATGGTCAAAAATTTCCTGGGGGTGTGTTCTGGTTTGTTCAAATTGTTATGTGCAAGCAGCTGGGATCCTCCTGAGAAAGGCACCTTGTGAAATCTTTGCCTCTTGTTGCCATTCTGAGACAATGTCTCGGGGTCAGGCTACCTTCCAACACTCAGTGATCCTTTAGCCTTAACCTCACCAGTGCTGAGATTAGAGGTGGCACGTGCACCTTGCCAAATAGCAAATCCTCACTTTTATACTAGAGATGATTTTGCTGATGGTTGCTAAATGGTTTATGTGCTTGTTTCTGTACTTTTTCTGTTTTTGAAAAGTAACCTTCTTTGTAATCCACATGACAAGTGAACCATTTTTCCATAGAAAATCCCTTTATTATGACTAGCTGTATATTTTTGGCGTACTTAATTCTATTATTAGATTAATTCATTGCATGGGAGCAAAACTAATTGCTTGTTAATTTACTTATCTTTTAGGATGTTATATCTATGATTAAAAATAGAATTGTGTTATCTGATTTCTAACTTGAAACACATAAGCAATTCTTTTTCTCATGAAATACAGCATCACCGATATCTGTCTGTATGTTGTGGTTTACTAGAAAAAGCATGGGAATGGATGCTATATATTCATAGTCAATTAAAATTTAGTGCTTGAATATGCCACAATTTGTTATTTAACCCTGATAGATTAACTTGAGAGATGTCAAAAATGCCTGCCAAGTTTAGGGAGGAAAAGGAGATAAGATTTATCTATAACAATAGATCTCTCAACATGTCTGCTTTTTATCGCTTGTGCTGCCAAACAATTGTATATTCTGAGATGATCTCAGTGAATAAAGGAATGAAAAGACACTCGCTTTCTCTTTTGTAAGACTGGTTACATCCAGGATTATCTGAGCTTTGCGATTTTGACAGCACATGAGTAACGACCAGGATAACTACAATGTCAGAAAATTGGATTACACAGCCCAGGTGCATTGTCATAGAAAAAGATGGAATTTTATTGATTCAAAAATCGTGGAAACATAACTGACTGTTCATT
Organism: Ctenomys sociabilis; assembly: GCA_004027165.1. Lineage (NCBI taxonomy): Eukaryota > Metazoa > Chordata > Mammalia > Rodentia > Ctenomyidae > Ctenomys > Ctenomys sociabilis. The sequence goes on along the minus strand of PVKA01006258.1, from coordinate 21,184 downwards.
TTCAATATTATTCCAACTTCATTTTTAGCTCACCCTAATCAGTTAAAGTACATCTTCTATGTGAACTACAGTAAAAAAGAAAAACAACTTTTTAAAATTTTTACAGGCTTTTTTATTAAGGTGAATAAATGCTTGCTCTCAATTTGGGAGAAGAGCTGAAAGGACTGATTCATGTGAATGTTACTGGGCTCTGCTGCAATGACATGGTCGTGCTGGAGCACGTGGCTGTGTGGAAAGAAAGCCTTTCTGTCACTTCATGCGCTTTCAAATTTCATATCAGTGTTAATTATTCAAACTAGCCAACAATAATAGCAAACGTCTTCATTCAGTATACACGTGAGCTTAAAATGTCAGCTACTTGTCAAAAATTATGGGCACCAGCAGGATCTTCTGGTCTTGCCCAACAAGAAAGTAATAGATTCACTCAGGGTTATTCATCATTAGATTTTTATTAATTCAGCAAATTTGTGTTTCATGAATATTACTATATTCTTCTTTGCTTTCTTCTGTTAGCAGTAAACATGCATCTTGAAAGGAATATTGATGCAGGCTGAACAGAATTGTTAAATGTAACTCACTTATGAGCACAAACTAATCGCAAAGATATTTATCAGTACTAGATAATTTAAATAAAAATCATAGTGTATTTCATCAGCCTCATAAACACTTTTCTTCAAAGCAAACAACCTTTGTTTACCAAAACACGTTCCTCAATAAATTTAACTGTGGTCTAGTTCTCTTCCTTGCAAGATATCAGAAATGAGTTGGCTTTATTTTTTATTTTTATTATTTGGCAGAACCAGGGATTGAATGCAGGCCTTTGTGCTTGCTAGCAAAGCACTTATTCTACAGAGCCGTCTCCCCAGCCCCTGAATTGACTTTAAAGAGCAGCAGAGATGTACAAACACACAGGATGAAATACAGGCCTTTTTCGTGATGATTGGTCTTTCATTCCAAATCATGAGGGGACATTTAAATTCAATGTATTTCCCAACTCTGCATAATATATCAAAACTAAAGCCTTTTATGTTCTTACTCTCTCTCAAGAAAAGAAAAAAATATTGTAATTTGGATTAAAAATTAAAAATTTGCAATCCCTTTTAGCAAGATATATCTTAGGTTTCAAATAGGCAATTTTTGTCCAGTTTAAAATCAGTGATTTCAAATTATACCATTTTAATATATATATATATAATTAAAAACTTTAGATAATTGAGTGGAATATTTGTTGCCTGAACACTATTCTGATGTCACAATTAATGCAAAGTTAACTATATTCCAATCTAACTCATGTAAGAGAAACTGAACTTGAGAAAACTCAAATTAAAGAAAAATTACCAACCTTTATATTCATTTAATTGTTTTGAAAAATGACAATACTCCAGAGTTTCTCTTTATTTTGAGAAAATGAATCAATTAATATACTGTGAGCACACACTGTTCTGTTTACAGCTATTTTTGCCACTGCATTCTTCTCTACTCGCTCCTTTTAAAAATTAAAATGACGTATGGATGCATAATGGGGTATTACCCACAAAGAAGAAGAAAAGCTTTTGTTTCATTTGCAGCAAAAATGAAGGAGAACCAGAGAACATCATGCCAAACCAAATGCCTCCGACACAGCAAGGCAAATAGATGTGTTTTCTCTCATATATGGAATCTTGACAAAGTATGTAAAAGACATGAAAATGAAAGTAGAAGAAAGAACATGAAAGAAGCAAGTGGAAATAAACAGTAAGGGCTCGGAAGAGCAAGGGTGTAATCAGTGCTAGGAATGATCAAAGTGTTTCGTGCGCATCTACGTACATGTCCAACATCGCGAATGTGGGAAGGAGAGCTGACGTGGGAGGAGATGGGGGAGGAAGAGGAGGAGAAAGGAAACTAAAAAGGGCTAAGATGAGACATGTTCACGTACCCTCCTACTTGATGCTTAGGTCTCATGTAAGTCAGTAACATTATCTAGTAGGGAAAAGTGAGCGTATCAATTTCCACACTAAACTGAGCATCGTATATTTTATCTAGCTGGTATTCTTGCTTTGTCTGCACTAGTACAAACATTTCGGCATTCAAATATATAACCTTATAATAAGCAAATATATATGCATTATAAATATGAAAAGAAATATTTCAATATGTATCTAAAATAAGATATAAATATTATGAAACTAATTCTGGAACAACTTGATTTTTCTCAAATTATATATTCTGAAAATAAAAGAATACCAATAAGCTTTAGTTATCACCTGTTTGCAATATTCTTCCTCTGCTAATCCCAAAAGCTTTTTGTAGATCAAAATTATTAGCTATGTAATATTAGTGCTATTAGTTTGAGAGCTCATGTTTATATTATCCTATTCTTCTCTTTCACTAAAATATTTTGAGTGAAATTGCAGTGGAACCATGTTTTCATATTTTCTCTGCAAGTCTGGGGAAAAGTCAAAGAAAATTAAGTTTACTCTCGTTCTTGCTTTGTTGAAAATAAAAGGTTCAAGTGGTTCAAGTACACTCAACTTCCTCTCATTGAACAAAAGGGAAAAATGCTGTTCTGGAATATAAAACATTTCTCTGTCTGTAGTTATATTTGCTTGTGTGAAAAATAAAACTTTTGGCAATCTGGGCATATTTAAGATTTTTCTTTGCCTTTAAGTTAAAACTCACATGATCAACATTTGTCATGAATTATAAACTTAACTTTTGTTCTTGGTTTCAGTCCAGCAAGTATTCTTGATCACAAACTCTTTATCTAGCATACTTAACTGATGATTCCCTGAAGATAAAGCTGAAAGAAGATGATTTAATAATTCTATTCATGTCCTCATCTCAGTTGTTTTTTATTTTCATATGATCACCTCAATAGATGCAGAAAAGTCTTTTGACAAAATCCAACACTCATTCATGATCAAAGTCCTACAGAAAATTGGAATAGATGGACTATATATTAACCTGATAAAAGCCATCTATAACAAACCAACATCCAGCATAATTCTGAATGGAGAAAAACTGGAAGGTTTTATTCTCAAATCAGGTACAAGAAAAGGCTATCCTCCATCACCACTCCTATTCAACATAATTCTTGGATCTAGAGCCATTATCCAAGACAGAGATAAAAAAGAATAGATAAGGAAGGAAGAAGTTTAACTACCATTATTTGCAGATGACATGATACTGTACTCGGAAGACCCAAAAGAACTCCACCAAGAAGCTTCTAGAATTAATAAACAAATTCAATAGCAGAGTAGGATGTAAGTCTATATCCAAAAACAATAGTATTCGTATACACAAATAATAAACATCTGAGAGGGAAATTAGAGAAACAATAACCTTCAAAATAGCATCCAAAAAAATGAAATACTTAAGAATTAATCTAACAAAGGAAGGAAAAGATCTATAGCATGAAAATTAAAACCCTTTAAAAAGAGATTGAAGATGATTTCAAAAAATGGAAAGATATTCCTTTCTCTTGAATAGGAAGAACCAATATTGTGAAAATGGACACAGTATCAAAATACCATCTATGTACCTCATAGATCTAGAGGGAAAAAAATCTTAAAATTTATTTGGAACCAGAAAAGACCTAGAATAACAAAGGCAATCTTGTGCAACAAAGGTAAGGCAGGAGATATTATAATCCCTTACTTTAAATTATACCACAAAGCTACTATGATAAAATCAGCATGACATTGGCAAGAAAAGCACAGCTGAGGATCAATGGAAGAGATTAGAAGATGCAAATAAAACTATGCACAGACTCAGCCATTTTATCTTTGACAAAGGGGCCAAACATGTTCACCGGAAGAAAGAAAAGGAAAACTGGTTCTCTACATGCCAAAAACTAAAACTAGGACTGAGTCTGTCATTGTATACTAAGCTAAAGTCAAAATTCATTAAAGATTTAATTATTAAATCAGAAACACCAAATCTCCTGAAAGAAAATGTAGGTAAAAATCTTGAAGACACAGAAGTAGGCAGGCAGATCATGAACAAAAACCAAACTGCACAGGAAATATTGCAAAGAATCAACAACTGGGATCTCATCTTATTGGGAAGTTTCTTCATGTCAAAAGAAATCACCAATAGAGTGAAAAGAAAACTGACAAATTGGCAAAAAGTCACAACCAACAACCACTTGTACAAAGGACTTCTACCTAAATTATATAAATAATTAAAAAATGTGGTCCCCAAAATTTTAAGACCCAATCCTAAAATGGGCATGTGAGATGAATACAAACTTCTAAGAGGAAGATACAAGTGGCAAAAAAAAAAAAAAAAAAAAACCTGAAAAAAATATTCCACAGCATTGGCCATTCAAGAAATGCAAATTAAAACAACACTGAGCTACCATCTCATCCCAGAAAGAATGGTTATCATAAAGAAATCAGTTAATAACAAATTCTGCAGAGGCTGTGGGGGAAAAGGAACTTTTCTCCACTGCTGGTGGGAATGTAGACTGGTGCAACAGTTACGGAAATCAGTGTGGGGACTCCTCAAAGAACTTAGACTAGAAATCCCATACAATTCAGCTGTTCCTCTTCTGGATATTTTCCCAAAACTACTGAAGCTATCACACCACAGTGATATGTGTGCGCCTATGTTTATAGCAGCACAATTTCTTATAGCCAAATCTTGGAAGCAACCAAAATGCCTATCACTTGAGGAATGGATGAAGAAAATGCAGTAGTTTTATACAATAGAGTACTACTAATGTATAAAGAAAGACCAACTTGAAACTTTTATAGATAAGTGATTATAACTAGAGGCTGTATTTATAAGTGAAATAAATCAGACCCAAATGTGTAAATATCATATTGTCTCCCTAGTATAAGAACCTGAAAGAATAAATAAAACCTGAAATATACAATAGATATAGTAAAACAAAAAAGAAGGTGAAGAGGAGAAATATAGGAAAAAAGGAAAAAGGGAAAAACATGAAACTATATATACAGGATGGCTGAGATGATTGTGCTCACAATTTCCATCAGGATTTTTAAACAGCAGTTAACATTTCGAATTTTCACCCCAACTAGCTCTGTATGCTGATGTCTGCGATCTGAGCAACAGCATCGAGGACAGCAGTGTGCAATACAAAACCCACGGTTGGATGCATCCGATCTTGTCTTCTACATGTGTACTGCTTCTAATGTCATATCACTTACTATGCTCTCTTTCAAATAAATTAAAACAAAAAGAAGAGTAAAAAAATAAGATTTCTTGAGAGCAAACATCAATATTTAATTATTTCCCCAATCTTTCATAACTATATCTGTTAATCTGAGCAACAAATTTAATGATGAAAAGAAACAATGTAACAGCCACTATGAATTAGCTATTCCTGTTTTGAAGATATGTAACATCTGTATTGCTGTATGTTACCCTTTCTCCATCTTTTTCTCTATTTGGTTTTGATTCTGTATTTACTCTTCAAATTAAATTGAAGTATAAATAAACTCATTTCAAATCCTTCTTTTTTACTTTTCTTTATACATTCTGTATAGGAAAATTGGTCTGTATATTAAAAAATAGTAGCTGGCATTTTTATTTTCTGGTAAATTCTTCAATATTTTAAAGAAATGCTGCTTTCTTATTTTCAATTTCTCAGGTTAATAAAATTAATTCCCATTAAAGAAATGACTTGGGCTGGGGAGACAACTCAGCAGTGTAAGTGCCTGCCTGGACCCACATGCTATGCTGGGAGTAGAACTCTGGTTACACTGTGTTGCCCAAAAACTGGGCATGGTGGTGCATGCAGGTAATCACAGTGCTTGGAAGGCTGAGACAGGAGAATTACTGCAAGTCTGAGCTGTGTAGCAAGACCCCTTCACAAATAAATAAATAAATAAATATTAAAAATAATAACTTCATTAGACTCTGGTAAATCCTAAGTTTGTGTTAAGAACTATGCACAGAGAGATGTTTAAAACTGGTTCTTCCACAAGGAATGCATGATCTAGCAGAAAAAATATATAAATGAAGCAAAAACTCCACTAAGAAACAGAATGGAGTACAGGAGGAAAAACACAAAAATTCATAACTCCATAAGCCTAGCTTAAAATCTTGATTCAGTCAGTCTCTATGTTTTTGGCATTGGGGTGAAGCTCCTTAATTACCATAGCATAATTTTAAAGTAAGTACCTACAGGAAAAAAGAAAATATGAATCTACAGCAATGAATTGTTCCTTACCTTTTATCTGTAGTACTCAGCCACATTGTCAGAAGATGTTTCCTCCTGAAAGAAAGGAAGTAGTTTTAAAATATTCATTTCTAAAGTGGTCTGAGAAGAGAAAATACCTCCCATATGGGGAACGTAACAAAAAGAATATTCACATTAAGCCAAGATGGGAATAAATCCCTTTCAAAGTTAGCCCATTACAGTTAAAAAAAAAAAAAAAAAAAAACTAGCTGCAAAATGACAAGCAAGTGGAGAAGAACTCCAAAATGTGGAACTAAGATTGTGGGTGGCCTGGAGGCCTTGGCACCTTCCATAGTTCTGACCAAAGACCTAAGATTACTGAAGTTCTCCTTGGTTTACCTTGGCTCTTGGCTTCAAAGACTCTAGTCCATGGTCAGCTGCCTTCTTGGCTTATAGGCCACCAGTGAAGCAGACACATGTGGTGAGAGAGCATAATCAAGGAAATCCTCTTAAATTGTGGCAGCCGGAAAGAGTACAGAAGAGGCCAGGAACAAGATGATGTTTCTAAGGTCACACTTCTTGATGCATTCCCATTGTCCAAGCCCCACCACAAGTGTGTTGGTCCTAAAAGTCATCAGTGAATTAGGCTTCCACTAAGGATAATGCATTCCTCATGGAATCACTTCCCAAAGCTGCACTCTGAACATTGCTGAACTGGGGACCAAGCCTTCTACACAGAGAAGGCATAAACATGCACAGAGAGATGTTTTGAGGGAATATTTGAGATGCAGATTTTAACACCTGAATTTCTCTATGGCTTCTTGTGTATTTTAGATAGGAATATACAGAATGTTCCAGTAACTCAAAACCATCAACAAAGACAAAAGTAAAACACTTTAAGCAATGCTTGTTCTTTGAAAAGAACAGGAGTGAAAAGACCGTAATCTACAGCTGTAGGGAAGCTTGGTAGTCCAAGGGCTTGCCTGGCAAGCACAAAGACCCAGCTGCGATCCCTGATACTGCATGCTGTGCTGGGCTGGGAAGGACAGGTCTGCCATACTGGCCACTAAAACCAGGCATGGAGGTGCACACCTGTAATCTCAGCACTGGGGAGGCTGAACAGGAGGGTCACTATAAGTCTGAGCTATATACTGAAACCCTGTACCAAATAAATAAATAAATACAAACATAATCTAACAGAATATGCTGCTATCTACTGCTGTCAAACACCAAGAAAAGCCCTTCCTTTCTGACTAAAAGCAGGGAGCTCTTAGACCACTCTAATCTTCTTCACCAAAACAATTGGGCAGGGCAAACAAAGTAGATTGACTGGTTCATAGATTGATTGATTGATGCAATCCATTTCTTTTCTTCTATTACTGGGATTTAAGATTTATTCTCTCCTTGTACCAGCAGTGACCTTGTAACATATTCCAAAATAATGAGCTAATTCTTTCTACCAGTTACCATCCTAAGTCTTTCTATTCCAAGAAAACACTTCTAAGTGAAGAAAAAAAGCCTCTTGCTATAATTTTCACATAAATATCCACCCAAAATTTATGATTACTAATTATTTATGTATTCATAATTTTACTCCATTTACCATGTGATAGAGAAGTGTACATGTTTGTACTTGCTTTCATGCTAACAAATGTTATAAATAATAGAATTAGTCTTACAGGCATAATAGATTAGAGCATGATTTGGGGAGTTAGAGATTAATGTTTGGTGTTTCAAGAAAATATAAAAATGATTCTTATAACCCTCAAAATACAATTGGAGAACTTTGAGCATACAATATTTTCCCATCTCCCAAAAAACATATTTTGGGAATATCATTTTACCTTAAATTTCACAATTCTTATGTAAAACATTGTAAGCAGTGTCCACCCACTTGTATGTTTTTTATATCAGTATTCAGTTTAATATTATACTGATTTAATGAGTAATTACTGTATATAAGTAAATTTAACCTTCCTCTCATTATGTAGCTCATCATTTAAATACTTTTCAAAAAACATTTGAGTTTTTTTAAAAAGTCCTACATTTATTGTGTAAACCGTTTCATTTGTACACTGTATTCTGAAATTTTGCTTAGGATTGAAACAAAGTCTGTTCAGTTCACAAAAATCATTTTGTGGAAATTATTGTGAAAATCTAAGCATACAAATAATTTATAATGTGATTAGTTCTTTGCAAGCCAATAAGTTTGCAAGTGGCCAAGATTGGATTTCCTCAGGTTCTCCTCCTTGGCTCCACCATATCTCATATCAAGGTATGTAGCTTTTTAGCTCACCCTATTTCACAGGGTCAGGAATTGTTATTAACCCTTTTTTCCAAATGAACAACTATAACTAAAAATCACAGACCAAAAACACATCCACAGGATATAAATAAATTTAAAAGGGTAAGGTTCAAGGGAGGCTTTATTTGAGGTATAACTAAGTGAAAACTGATTTTTTTGGTTCCTAGGTATCTTGAAAGAAAAATAATGTGAAAATACAAGGGACAGGCTCTTGCCTGAAACTGATACTTGTACTGAAATGAAAATGCGCAGTAGAAAACAAAAATCTTCCCAATGACCTTTCCTTTAATTCTTTGAACATTAGGTTTGCTTGTTCTTTCTAATGATATGGTTGGTAAAACAGGACAAATACTTAATCTTTATACTCTTATTTCCCCTTTTTATCTCAAATTACCCTTTAGTATTTCAAACATAGAATATTTAGAATTACTATAGTATTCATAATTTTAGCTGCTTAACTTCTATTCACACACAAATCTTATGAACTGTAGGGTATTTTCATACTCAAGCAAAATTATAAGTAGCAAGGTACTTAATGCTGTGGCTGGATGTAGACGTCCAACCAAAGCTTCAAACAGTCATGGGGGAGCTTTATAGAAGTGGTTATTTCTAGTGTATGAGATGCTGGGACTGGGATTAAGGATGTGGTTCTGGGAATAATGGTGTCACACAGTAGGTGTCAGTGCTGCTCACCTTTAGAGGAGCAGTAGGCATATTTCTAGATGGATTGTAAGGGACTGAAAGAAGTAAGCTGTTGTATCCTGAGGCTTGCTGCTTCACTCTTTTTCTCTTCCTGATGACCCTCTGCCATACTGCTCTGCCCAGAGATGAGCTGACTGTTAATCGAAGCCTCCCCTGAAATAAAGCTTCCTTTAGCATTGAGTTCTGTGTATGTTCTCTCACCAGTGAGAAAGATAACTACAACTGATTTGGATACCAGGACTTGGGCCATTGCTGTCGCTGTACCCATGTGGTTCTAGGAGTTTATGTACAAGCTTGTTGGAAGAGTTTGGAAAGTTTTGTATCTGTAGACCATAAAGGTATCTCTGGAATGCTTTCAACTGTACTTGATGACATATTCTGGTCATGCATAAAACGCCAGAATGCTGGTAGAAATTCAGCTAGTAAAGACTAGGCCCTGGAAGTTTGAGTTAGGAACAAAAACTGCATTGCCTGTTGGACTCCAGCTGATGTGTGCTATGCTTTAGAAGAAAAGTTGTCTGCATTTTTGTCATGCCAAGATATTTTTCAGGAAATGGAGCCTAGGGGTGGTAGAGCATTAATCTTGCAGAAGAAATTTCTCATGAGCCTAATGTTGAGGTGGTAGCACAGCTACAGTTTGGAGCTTTTAGCTCACATCTATGTTATGAGTTTAGGCAGAAAGAAAGCTCCAGGAAAGTTATGGGCTGCAAATACGGACCAAAGAAAAAAATAGGTTGCTGAAAAGATAGAAAAAGAAGGCCCGAAGACATCTGTCTCAGTTACTCTTCTCTTGTTGCTGGGACAAATACTGGACACTCAAAATGAAAGAAGAAAAGGTTTATTTAGTTCACAGTTACTAGAGGTTTCATCAGTCCATACTCATCTGGCTCCAAGGCAGAGCTGCACATGGTAGAGGGCAAGCTTTCATGGTCGGTGCCAAAGAGCAGAGAGCAAAATGGCGAAGTAACAGCAATGTCTCTTAAGTTGCATTCAGACTATCTGTCCCAGGCTGGGGGAAGTACTCACTTCCATAATCCCAGCAGTACTGAGACCCATGATTCCAGTGGATCATTAATTAATCTCAAACTCTTGAAGTCCTCACCTCATGAATGCATGAGAGTTTGGGAGAACAACTAGACACAAACCATAACACCACAAAAACCAATAGGATGCCATCCTTTGGAGATTCAAAGGTGGAGGACCTTGCTTTGAGAAGAAAGCCTTATAGTACCATGTTCCAGAATAGCAGAAGAATGTAGTCCTTTTTTTCTTGAAATGGGTTCATAATTCTGAGAAATTGGTAACAGCCAAGAAACAAGGAAGCCTGACTACTGCTTCTGTTGGCTGCAGAGTCTTGCATCACTCCTATGGTGCTGATTTTAGGTGCATGTACAATACATGCATTGTGGAGTGAGAAGATTTCCACTCAGAGTGCAGAGGAAGGTCTAGGAGGCCAGGAAGCATGCTCCTGAGATGATAGCATGTGATGTTGTGAGCATGAAGTGTGTGGTGGAGATCACAGGAGGCTGGAGAGGCCAAGAAAGTGGATCATTTGAGGAAAGCAGCAAAGAGTGAACAAAGACAGCTTGAGAGAGAAACCTTGAGAACTTCAGCCAAATGCAGTGCCAGAGGAGAAGAACCACATCAACCTTTTGGAACTCCTGTCTTGGCACAGATTGCAGCAGGTGCTGGACATGGAACTACAGGAGCTTAATGTTTTGGGTTTTTCTGAGGGGGGAGGGTTGGTGGAACTGGGGATTGAACTCAAGTGCTTGTGCATACCAGGGAAGCCCTGATTCCATTGAGCCATCTCCCCAGCTCCAGGACCTTAGTGTTTGACATTCTGGGTTTTTTACATTCTTTGGTCCTATTCCTTTCTGAACTCCTGTTTGTATCTGCTGGAAGGGAATGTTTATCTTATGCCAATATGTTGAAAATCTCTTTCTTTTCAGTTGTATATGGGCTCAGATGTAAGAGTTTGCCTTGTATCTCTGATGAGAATTTGCACTAGGACTTTTGAGCAATGCTGAAAATATTAGAGCTTTGGCAACACTTAGAGGTCAACTAAATGATATTTACATAATGGAATCCTCCTGAGTGTTTCAGAGGCCAGGGACAGAATGTTAGAGCTTTATTTAGGTGTCCCAACAAAGCCTTGAGTGGACATAGGTGGGGCTTTTCAGAGGTGGCTGGATCTTGGGTGCATGATGCTGGGATTAAGGCTATGATGTTTGGATTGAGCTTTGCCTCTTCCTGTGTGTGATATCCCCAGTTTAAGAATTTGAACTGTTTTATGATTTGGGGGATGCTGGCAGCATTTGTATTTGTGTAGTGAAGATGGCTATACTCATGTTTGTCATCTGATGTGGAGTTTTTCAATGGAAACAAAATTTTGCTGAATGCTTTTTTGTGAAATGAATTGTTTGCAAATAGAACTAAATTGTTTGTGAATTGCATTATTAATGGATATGTGTAAGATACAAATTTCCTTTTGTAGCTCAGGCTGGTCTCGAACTCATAACGATCCTCCTGCCTCAGCCTCCCGAGTGCTGGGATTGCAGGCCTGCGCCACCACACCCGGCATAGTGACAATAATAATAGGAATGTTAATAACTACTCATAACTCTGTTAGTGAATCTAGCACACTTAATTTTTATTAACCTTTGTGTATTAATCAATATATATGCACTATGGTGTGAAAGTTTTATGCAATGAAATTGATGCATAGAAAAATTAAGAAACATCAAAGATCACACAGAAGCTGGAACTGACAGGTTCCAGTGTATGGCAATTTGGTCATTCTTTGTGTTTTACCACTGTCATAACCAACTGATGTACATGTCAAAATCAACTATTTTTTTTCTGTACATGCTATTTACCTCTTCTTCTATTAATTTTATTGAGAAACAAATAGCAACGAGACAGTTTCAAAACCAATTAGTGGGACAGTTTCAATAATTAATACATTGCATATTGTTGTCTTCATAGTGGTTACTCATAGTACAAGATGCAGACATGATATCCTATCCAAACACTATTGTACAAATCTTTCTTCTCATTGAATTAAGAGAAAGTAGCTGTATATCTTAGTTCTTTCTTTTTGTCTTTGTAAAATATTTTTATATGTTTCAAGTAAAATAACCTTTCAGATTATATAAGAGCCAATTATCTACATTTAGAGCTATAAAATCAAATGCAGTCATGATATTTGGTAGGAGAAAGGCTGACTGAATGATCTTGTACAGAAGATCTGAGTATGACGTCCCACCTTAGGATGGTTCTACATGTTATAACAACACATCATGTGTTATCTCCAAAGACAAGTCACAACTTTGCAATATTTAAATTTTATGTAGATTTGCTTTCTGTAGGAATTGTAATTGACCTAAAAAAGTTGATGAATTTTCAGCGACATTTTGTGAAATAGTACACTGCTGTACAGTTATTCTCCAAATATTTGAAACAAAAATTTCATTGGTAAATTATATATTAAATTTTTATCATTTTGTATGGAAAAGCATGCGTTTCTCATTGCTAGCTGTTTAAACATATAATCAGTGATACAAAACACAGATCCTCAGATAACAGATTAATGATAACCACACTACAGTGTAACATTTTTATAGATATTCACTATAGTTTAGAACAGTCATTTATGTTTCCTCTATCAAGATTGTATGTACAAATATCCCATATTATTTGATTAATAGTAATTCATCATATGTGAAAGAGAAGTGGCTGCATATTAAACAAAGTTTTTGTGTCTTATCAGTTATTGAAAACTTACTTTACTGTCTGTTATGTTTGTGTCTAGTTGCCCTCTCCTCCCCCAAAGACTCATAAAATGTTGTGGCAGTGGGCTTCTAAAGTTTGTGATTAATTCACAATCCAGTGCTGGGATTATGGGTGGTGTGAGTGCTACACCGACAGATAGCCTGAATGTAATTTAAGAAAGGGAGAGAGGCTTGCTCTCTGCCTCCGCTGCTGTACCAATGTTCCTCCATTTTTGCTCTTGTTGTTTTTGGCCTCCATGAACTGCTGCCCTCTGCCGGGTGCCTCTCTGCCTTGGAGCTATCTGAGTATGGACTGAAACCTGCACTAACTGTGAGCCAAATAAACCTTTCTTTCCTTAGGTTTAGACATCAGACATTCTGTCCCAGCAATGAGAGAAAAGTAACTGAGATGCTACTCAAATGAATAAATGCTCTTTATGAGAAATATGCATGAAAATAGTTGATATTTTACATGAGGTAAACTATTACATAAAATATTTAGACTATATATTTCCTTTATGTTATTTTTCTCCTATTCATGAGAAAACTTAAGAATATGTCTAATGTCCTGCTGACTGTGACTCAGGGAATCTGCACACTCTCATGTTTCATCTTCATTAGCATACATACACGTACGATGTGGTTGTTGCTAAAAACATGCGTCCTGGTAGCTTAAATTCTCAATACCGCCACATTCCACAGATTTTCTGTACCTCAGAGGACAGATAGCATGAACATACGCTTATGAGACTTTGCATAGCTCTTTTGACCACCCACTTACGTTTCTAGGTGAGGTGGGTTTAGTTTTAGCCGACCTCAGTCGCATTCTCACTTATGTCTGCCATCTGGCGTCTTTCAGCTTTTCTTCAGTAAAACTCACTCAGAGCCGTTCTCTTTACAAGACTACAATCTTGCTTTCCTAGTGAATACCTGTTTTCTTCACCTCCCTGCACCTATCTGCCTCTGTGCTTACCCTTTTTATCTTCTCATAACCTTGCTTATGTAATTCATCTCCTGTCAGTTGAGATCTAATTCAAAATTCTTCTCCTGTGTAAGACTTGGTAGATCTCCTCCACTTGATAGTGACATATTTCCTCTCCTGTATTCCACGAGGCACATGATTCTCTCTCTCTTCTGTCTTCTCTTCTTTTGTAACGAGTCAGGTTGCTGTTTTATTCCTCCCATTGCACCATAGATTCACTGAGTGCAGCATTCTCTCCCCTGCCTGCTTAGCAGCGTCCATCGCAGTACTGGATGCACTGTGGGGTTCCCCCCCACACACATTTCCTATGCAGAGAAGGAATAAAATTGCAGTCAAAAACATATGGGCAGAAGCAACCTATGTCACAATTCAACTTAGAAACTTTTACTAGTCTATTTTCCAAAGAAGGTGACAGTAGATATTCCCTAAAGCCATAGGAAATGTCTATCTACCCAGGAGCACAGTTTGATAATTTTGCTAGCAACTTTTCTATATCCCATAACTGATAATTATTAATTTGTATTTTATTTTTGTTTCTTATTCAAGCATTTACTATCTATCATGTTCTTTCTTAAATTTTGGTGAGTTCAGATATTTTCAACCTTTATTCACTTTAAATTTTGCATGTTAACTAAAAACACTCTTTCAATGACTGAACTGTAAACAAAAACATAAGTGAAATAGGATGTTATTTCTGAGCACTTCATAATAATTGGAGATTTCTTAGCAAGAAAAGAGGGAAATAAAGATAATTCTTAGCCTTCATTTTCAGCTTGTATGGATGTAATGTATTCTTTTAAAGGTTGTGCAGAAATTTAAAATGTCATAACAATTTCAAACTGTGACAAGGCTGTAAAGATATGCTATTAGAATTAGAATACAACAAGTTTTGGTGCAAGTCCATTCTGCTTGTATTGTGGAAGTCCTTGTTTTTGTGTTTTATATAACCATTAGTAGCATACTTATTGCCATGCCACTTGCCTGTCTTCTCTCTAGGCACCACTGGTACTCTTAAGCCACCCTTTCAAAGAATTCACATTATTGCCACACTTGGTAAGCAGCAACTGTATCCTAAAATGTGTCAAAATCTGTCATGGATCTGCTTTATTATGTAGTTAAACTTGAGGGAAAAAGACTTTCCTCTATCCAACGGCATTTCTGTAGAAGAAATTACACATAAACACAGAACACAAAAAGAACTGAATAAGAAAAGAAAATTGACATTTTGATTTGTGGACTCTCCAGTAGGTCTATCATTCATCCAGAAAAGTATCACTATTGTCACTCTTTTCAGGCAGGGAGACTAATTAGTGCAGCTGTGGCAGAATAGTCTTTCTGCAGGAAAATCTGCTCTGCAAAGAAAGGGAATGCACTAAAGGACTTGCAGGTGTTATGAATGGAGTTTAAAGGATGAGACTGTGTCTGATTAGACAGCTAAAGATGTATGGTTATGCCTTTCTAAATGCTGAGTTACTAATATGGCTTTTTGTGTGGCTGACACTTCATTCATTGAACAAATATTTTTGAATTTGTACCCTGAACAAAGCAGAGTGTGAGGCACTGTCCATAACTTAAGATGCACAAACAATTCGACATGATGAAAAAAGGGTGAAGAATCAACCTACAAGTGAACTCTCACTCTGAGGCAACATAGTGCCTTAGTTTAGTTTGCTTTTTCAGTAGATGACTTCCATTCAACTTATTACAGAGAAAATAAAGGCATTAATTATTGCTAGCATTTACCAGGGTGCAAAGATGAAATCAGCTGCCCAAGGTCATATCCAGGTCTCATGACTTCTCAGTAATTCTCTTTAGTGAAGTACTGACTTATCCATAATTCTCTTTGAGCTGGTAACTCATGACCATATTATCCTCTTACCTCATCATAGTGTTTCTACAAGACTTACTGTTTATGATTTAATGATGTTAGGATCTTGCTCAGCAATTAGTAACCAGGTAGAGAAAGAGGAATTAGCTACTGGCTAATTCCCAATGAATCATTGGGAATTTTCTTGAAAAGAGGAAAATACTTTAGACTCAACACCTTCCAACTTACAAAATCACCTATTGACCAAAATTTTCCTGGCACTTGTTAAGGCATGGACATGAATAAGAAGATCTCCATTTTATTACTTAAAGTCTTGGACAATAGTTAACCTTTGTGAATTTCCTCTTTATTCAAACAACCTCAGGCTACCTTTATCAAAACATGTATTCCTTTCTATATCCTTACTTAGCTGGGTTTCCTGAGAATGGAAGTTTATTTATGCACAACTGCTTAAAGCTTAAACATACAAGCATATGTGACAACTATCAGATCAAAGAATAACACAAGGATAAAATCCTCTCATTATTACCTAAAGAGTATTACCAATATCAAAGTAAATGCTGGATAATGGAAATACTTTAAAATCCTACATCATGTAAGCAAGTATATGTGTAGGCCTAAGATTTTTTAAATTATTAGTTAGTTGCGTTAAGTTATACTTGTAAAAGAAACTCACAAAGGAGAAATGATCACCATCACCTTTAAATGAATGCAAAAACTGAGCCAGAGAAAGATGATAAAAATGCCAAGATGATGTATAGCCCTTGGATCCAAAACGTATACCCATGCAGTTCAGCACTGGAATCTGTGTTCAATATCTATTTATGCAATGAAATTGATTGATTGATTGCTTACAGATGAATGTCTATATTTCTTGAAATAGGACAAAAAGTGAAACTGGGTGAGTTATTGTTGGCGCATGTCTCGTGAAGGAAATATTGATATATAGAAATGCAGGGAGACATGAATCAAATGCCTGTTATTTAAATGTTTATACTGTCCCTGTTGTGTAATCTTTAACTTCTTGTGGAATATGCCAGAGACTTAGATTGCTCATCTGTGAAGGGGCAATATTTAACTATAGGATTATGTTAAGTGCCTTATTATATACCTAGTAGGCCTCCAGCAATATATAATTACCTGTAATGCTATTATTATTGTTATATTTATTGTGATTTTCCTTTTGTTTCGTCCTTCAACTTTTCCTTCATTCTTCTTCTTCTTATTATTATTATTATTACTATTATTATTATTATTGAATTTCCTGAAGTTCAGGAATCGAACTCAGGATCTTGTGATTGCCAGACAGGTACCATTTCTCTGAACAGTACCTGCAGCCCATTCTTTTTATTCTTGGTGCATTAATTTATTCAACACTTAAAAATTAAGCAACTGCTTTGTCAAATGTTGCTCTAAGTGTGCAGAGTTATAAAAGAGCAAAAGATTCATATAACCTTGTATGTAAAGTTTGTCTTCTACTAAAAGAAAAATAATAATACTACATTAAATTTAGAAAGTAAATTCATATTAGAAGATGGCAGAGACTTTGGAGATAAATAATGGTAAGCAAATTGCATAAACAATTTTTATTGCATCATAGGGCAAGAAAAGTTTGCAAACACAATAAAATGATGGCATTTTAAACAACATTTAAAAGGGGTAAGGGGGCTGGCAAGATAGCTCAGTGGACTAAGCACCTGTTTAGGCAAGCACATGGACCAGGGTTTTATCCCTAGAACCACACACCACCCTGGCCCCACCCCTGGGTGCACTCAGGCAGCCCCTGAGACCCGGCATGGTGGTGCTGAAAATAGGAGTTTCACTATGAGTCCAACCTGCATGGTGAGACCCTGTAACAAATACATTAATTTCAAAAAACGAAGCAAGGGAGGAACTGTGATCATCTTGAGAAACAATATTTTGGATGTAAGACACACTTAATATAGAGTTTCAAGTTTAAGTCATGCACTACTTATTTGGGGAACAAAAAGAAAGTCTTTGCAAACAGAGTAGATGGAGAGAAAGGAATAAATAAGACTGAAAGCAGGCCTGTTTCAGTGGAGGGCCAGCAATCGAGTGAGGGCACTTTCTGGAGACCACTTTAGACATTTGGAGCTTTACACTGACTGAAATGACTCACCACTGAAGCACTTTGAGAACAAAAGCAGCACACAGTAAAGGCCGATATGAAGAAGCCATTTAAAAAGCACTTATACCCCTCTGGCGGGGCCACAGCGGAGAGCTGGACCAGAGCACGTGGAGGCGGTGGCTTAAGGATGGCTACTTCAGCGAAGTGCTGATAGTTGATACTTTCATGGCCCCAAAGCCATGAAGACAAGGAGAACCAGAGTTTTTGAGGGGCAAGACCTACTTGCAATGCAGCTTTCCTGTACTCTAATGTGAGAAGAAGAGGCTGTTAGCTTTTGCTGCTCTGGAGAGCCAGAGAAATGTAGAGGTGTTCATTCATTCCTTTAAAATGGCTAAATTCACAACCTCAGGAATAGTTTGAGAGGATGGCAGGTGCCCACTCATACTTTTTCTGTCTTTTTCAGTTAATCAGTTCTGTTGAATGTGTTATGTGTGGGTGTTTCTTATGTGCTTTTTCCTTTTAAATGATTAAATCGCTGAAAATTCCTGTTCAAGTATATGCTTAATTAAATTAAACATTACCTTGCTACAAGCTTTATTTTCTTTCTTTTCATTATTATAATTTTGGTGCTTTTATAGGCTTCTAACAATATGTTAATTAGCCTCTAATCTTAATTTCATAAGTACATCAATCTAGACCTTCTTAAATATGACCCTCTTTCTCTTTAGGTGTTTTATATGTAGACTTAATTCATTTATTTTATCCATTCTGTATCATACACAGTATTCATCACCTTACTAAGTATTAGGCACCAATTTAATTTCCAGATTTTTTCTACGATTCTAGTTTCAGGTATGAAAATCATCTTCATTCATGATTCATGTGTTATTGATTATGAACCAATTAAACTCCAAAGCATGTTACAAGACTGAGAATAGCAATTTATAGTACCAATTCAAACCCTCAGTATTTATCTTTCCTTATACTGTGAGAAAGTATTGCTGTTTATTTACTTCAATTTCTTTCTGATGATAAGTAAGTTTACTAATCATCAGAAGTAATATACATATAAGGTGACTATAAATGAATTTATTGTGAAAAATTATAGTAGTAGACATCTGATTTTATTTTTTATTTAATTGTATTGATTAAAAAATAGCAAAAAGACAGTTTCAAAACAGGTTAGTAGGACAGTTACAATAATTAATACATTGCATATTGTTTTCTATGTAGTAGTTATTCATAGGACAAGATGAGATATCTTGTCTAAACACTATTAATTCAAATTTTTCTTCTCATTGAACTAATAGAAAGTAGCTATATATCTAACCTAACTAATTTGTATATACAGATATATAATTTTTTTCACTTCAAAATGGTCCTTCATTTATATCCCCCTTTCATTGTTTACTTTTGTCAGAAATGGGTATTCCACTGCCATTCAAATATTGTAGGTGCATGAATTCAGCAAAATAATACAATATAATACAGTAGCCCAGAACAGTAGTGGGTTATCCACATGATTGGCAATGTCAGAGGTTGTTGATTTGAGCCTTTTATAGCTCAGCATATTAACATGGCTTTACATTTTATACCTTGTGGTTATACTTTTCTGCCTGATTGTTAAGACTAGGATAAAGCAAGACCTATATAACAAAGAATGTAACTTTTGTATCTGACAAGGTCAGTCAAATCCCCGTAGGATTTACCCTGAGTCCCTGTACAGCAGTTTAGATCTTTTGTCAAATCTTTCTTCTCATGTGGATGAGTCACGGCCATTGCTTAAACCATTGCTTGATATCCTGAGAGAATGTTTTCTCTCTAAGTTACTCTTCTTAGGCACATTCTACATCATTGATCACTTTCCTCTGTGGCCCTATATTCTCCTTGATCTGAACATTTGGGACACCACTGAGTTTTTATATATTCCCTAAAGTCTTTACTACTCCCTTGGTTCAACATAGCCAAGTATAGAATACTGTAATGTGTGATCCAGAGGTTCACAAAACTTCTCAGTTACATGTTTAGTTGTAAATTTGGAGGAAACAGTGAAACTCAATGCATTGTTTCACAATGAGAATTAAAGAACTTTGAAACTTTCCATTTTGAGATGTTCTTACTTGGGAAAATAACAGTCTTACTTTTTTCATTTGCTGCTCAGAATTTCTGTCTCTATATCTATAAGATGTAGCCCTTGAAGATTCCTGAGCTGAACCAAGTTATTGAGCCAAGTGGGAGCTATAATGATCCTCCCAATCATCCAGTGCCTAGGTATCTTCATAGAAATGAAGGTCACTGGAAAACCCATTAAGTTTAAGCCTTCCCTATACAGATGAAAATTAATTATAACTTTGGAGGGGTTGAGAAAATAGCTCAGTGCAATAAGTGCTTGCCTAGCAAGCTCAAGATCCTGAGTTTGATCCCTCGTACCACCAAAAACAATTATAATTTTAGAGAATCTTTCTAGTGTCTCATAATTGGTGAAAAAAATGTGTATTAGAGACATGCACACAGAGAGAAACAGAAAGAGTGAGAGAATACAAAATAAATAAAGTTTTCATTAGAAAAATTTATGGGATCATCTAACCACTTAGCTATAAAACCTAATTCAACCATACATACATAAATAACCACACACAACTCAGAATTGACATCATCTTAAAAATTACTGTTAAAGGCCATGTTCCCTTTCTTAGACTGTGAGTACTGCTGACAATGCAAGAAACGTATGCAAACAACATGATCGCTCCCAGTCATCCAGATTCTGGAATCACCATGAAGGTGCAGGTGGCCCTGGCAATGTGCCAATAGTATTATACTTAAATGGGAGGAAGACAGAGGCTACCTATTCTAGAGTCAGCAACCCCTTAGGATGCGAAATATATGCTGACATTTTGTTTTGAGGTGATATTATGTGCCCAGCCAATATTGATCACCTCCTACCATGGGCATATAGCTTTCTTTCTGGATAAAATGGTGAGGAGTTTTGTCTGCCTTAAAAAAATAATAGTGAGAACTTCAATCTGGTATTCTGCAACAAGCCCTGCTAACTGAAGCAGCTGCAGCTTTCTAAAACCAAGATGTTGGAATGAGCATATAATTTTAATGCCTGGGGAAAATGATAAAAATACTGATATAATTAGTGTGGAAAGGTTAACAATCTTAAAAAGCGGTGATATTACCTTAGGTTCTTGAACTCCACACCACAATCCAACACAGTCCAGCATTCTGCAACCATAGGGAGTTATTCAAAGAAATTGTCGACCATATCCATTTACAGCTCAGCTTAATATTATGGGCTCACGATGTATACTTCATTTTTATACATTTATGCTTTTCTGCTGGATGGTTAAGACCTAGGTAGATCCAAACTTATAT
>PVKA01006257.1:60943-85008 GCA_004027165.1 Ctenomys sociabilis | reverse complement strand
TAACCCCTTGGTATACATATGAAAACAACTAAATTTACACCCATCTGTATTATTTTATTCTATAAGAGCATACTCTTTAATTTCCTTGGGAAGTAATAATAACTCCAAAAATATTCAACATATCTTATCTAACTGATGTGTTGTGTTTTCTGATACATTTTCTTTATTTTTTAAATAAATTTAAATTTTATTGGTGCATATTTACAGTACATCAAATTTATATTCTTTCATTGTGGAAAGTGGGTACAATTACTTAATACACCTTTTTTCTTTTCTTTAATCCCCCTGCCACAAACCCTCTTTCCATTTTCATTGTTGTTATTGCTTTTAGTTCACATGACATATGACATATGCTGCTTTCGTTCACTGAGGTTATCAGATCCCTCTATGTGTCTACTCACTTGTCTTCCCTCATTTCCTTTCCCTTTCCCTCTTCTTATTTGTTGGTTATTTCTCTTTTTTTTATCAACTTTATTGAGAAACAAATAGCAATGAGACAGTTTCAAAACATGTTACTAGGACATTAACAGTAATTAATACATTCCATATTGTTGTCTTCATACTGGTTATTCATAGTACAAGATGCAGACATGCTATCTTGTTCAAACACTGTTAATGCAAATCTTTCTTCTCATTGAATTAAGAGAAAGTAGCTGTATATCTATCCTATCTATTTTGTATATACAGATACAAAATGGTCCTTTATTTGTATTCCATTTTTTGTTTAGTTTTGTCAGATGTGGATATTCTATTGTTATTTAAATATTGTATGTATCTGAGTTCAGCAAAATAATCCAATATAGTCCAGTAGTCCATAATAGTAGTTGGGTACCCATAGGACTGGCAATTGAGCCTTTTACCGCTCGGCATATTAACGTAGCTTTACTTCTTATACCTTGTTTTTATACTTTTCTGCTGGATGGTTAAGACTGAGATATAGCAAGGCCTATATAACAAGAAATATAACTTTTATATCTGATAAAGTCAATCAAGTCCCCTCAGGGCTATCCTGAAACTCTGTTACCTCAGTTTGTAGTTCCTTTTTCAGTGTCAGTCATGTGGATGAGTCACGAGTCACAACCATTGCTTGACCAATTTGCTCTCTGTGAAAGCCTCAGAGAATGTTTTCTCTCCATGTGGCTCTCCTTAGGCACACTCTACATTGTCGATCACTTTCCTCTGTAGCCTCATAATGTCCTTGATCTGAAAATTTGGGATACAACTGACTTACAGGATGCTATGGTACAGTTTCTCCTATGTCCTGAGTCTTCACTGACCTTGAATGGCTAGGGCCAAAATGTTGGCTGTCCTTGTAGCCCTTCTGTTTACTAATTTTTGGTTTGCCACTTTAAGTTATTAATTGTCCAAAAGAGAAGCTTGATAATATTATTACCTTATAGCATATGCAGTTGAGCTTAACCTCCCTATCTGTCTGAATGTCAAACATCTTAGACATAACATGGAACAGGTATTTTCCATCAAGTATTAATATGTTAAACTTTAAATCCCCACAGAACGTGAAGAAAAAACAAAAAATAAGAAAAATATTCAAAAAGGAATAAATGCATAGTTTTACATAGAAATTTAGAAATCTAACCACATACAGGATTGTAGCAGGACAGTCCTATGACATTATTTTTCTTGTCTCTCATTGTCATTTATTACCCATTTTTTTAAAACAAACATTTACTTGAGAGACATCTCATACATTTTATTAATAAAATATTTTGTTGGAAGTTTTATGCTATAGTAATTGATGAGTGTCTTGTTTATTTAGTGGACATTCATTGGATAGGAGTTAAGTGAAGGAAAGAATCTCAGAACTCTTTTAAGATTATGCAATTGTGCTTATTATGCAAATAAGAAAATGATGTACATCATAATTAGATGGAAATATTCACTGAAGGTGAATATATTTGGGCTGGATTTTCAGTTAATCATATTAATTCCTAGACAAAGAGATCCTATTACTGGTACATAATTTTTCATTCTTTTACACAGTACAATTTTACTAAAATCTCCTCAAGACACAGCTTCTAGAAGCTTCTCAACTGTTCCAGATTAACTCTGTGTTACTAGGTGGTTTAAAAGGCTGTGGTTTCCAGTTTTTACTTTTCATATATTTACATTATTTTAAATTATTTCCACTGTTAAGATGTGGAACTCCATAGGGCCAGTTATACTCTCTGAGTGTGTGAGCTGGGGGAAGTGAAACTTTAGGGGCTCCGCAGGCTGACCCCTGGAACGCTTGCACTCCTCTCCCTTCTGTGTTAGCCCAGGGGATAAAGAGTTACAGGTGCGCAAACCTTCAGTAGCTTAAGACCACATTTTCTTATAGTTCAGGTGTGGTGTTGCATTGGTCACAGATATGAGAAAACACCTCATCTCTTCATTTATAAGTCACTAGTTGGTTAACGCTAGTAGCAAAAGTTACTTTTCTTGTCTGAAGTGCAGCCTGGAAAATAGTCCACAGTCACTGGCTTTTTTACTTGTGACAGAGGTTATCTGATATCGCATATATGGGAATGCCAAAATAATGCATTGTTGGGGGATCTGATGAACAGTATTTGGAAATAATGTAGGCATGTACTCAAGACTGAACTATAGGGAGTTTTGTCTTGGATCTGTGGTCTGAGTCTACACCTTTTCACAAAACAAATAAACACAAAACAAAACTTCCGTGATCCGATCTGAATCTTCCATAGAATACAGATGAACTTGTACATTTTGATTTTCTTGATGTTTTTCTGGGCACCAATTTTTTTCTTGCAATTTTGTTCTATTTGTTGCATGCCATGTTTCCTCCTTAGTAAAATTCTCTTCCTTGCTACATATACCTTGGGCCCATACAATCACATATTGCACATCTCAGCTGTCATAGCTTCATTTGCCTTCTGTATCTGAATTCCTCAAAGTGACGATTTTCCAAATATTTTCTCTCACTAAACCCTAATACAAGATCATCAACAATATTTGCCAAATAAATTTATCACCTTTAGGTGCACCTGCTTCCACCTTTCCCATCAAGCCTCTCCACTGCTTGCCCTGCTTTCTCTTCTCATCTTGTGCTTTGATTTATAAGTACTCTTGTGGTCCTGTCGCCTCCTGGGCTCAGTTTCTACCTTCATATAAGGGATCTAAGTGTCTCTCATTCAGATTTCTGAAAACACACTTCCATGTGTTCTCTCTTTGTACATAGCTTAACAATAACTTTTCCTTTGGTCCAACCAGGGCTCCTGGGTTTTTAAAGAGTTCCTCCATTCCCTGACTGTGTCACCCAGCTTCCCAGAGCACAAGCCTGATGAGATGGACAGACCAACGTTGAAGAGAAACCACTTGCTGACCCTGCTGAAAGCGGACCCTGTGTTTTCCATCATGCTGCCAAGCAGTGTAAACGCAGCCTCTCTATCTGGGGGTGAACTGGCTGGGGGCCCAAGAAGCAATCACCGGCAGACAGGCAACTCCATTGCTGCTCCTTTTCTTAAATATCCGCAGTTTTTCTACTTCATTTGTGTGACCACTCAGTGTCGTGTTTAGCAGTTTGCTTCCCCCTTGTCTGGTTCTAAAGACTGCGCCATGCAGATCTGATTCGTTGCTTCCTGCAGGTCCCTGAGGAGGAGGCTGGAGAAGTCAAAGTGACCACCCCAGCGGGGGAGCAACAGCCCTGTGCCCCTGACCTTCCCAGACTCAGCAGTAGTCTTCTTCTCATAGCACTTCTGAGATCTTACATACAGCCAGCACCTACCGCATTTTTATCATGGTCAAATGCTCACATATGATCAAATTTAGCCTTGACTTTTTTTCTTCAGGAAACACCACATCATCTAATGCATTTTCTGGTGATTAGTACTTCTCTGCATCCTTTTTATCCCACTTCTCAATCCCCAAGAAAGAAAACAGGATCACATTTCAGACAGTATATATATATAATTTTGCAAGGCATTAGACACATTTTACTTGAGCATATAAGGAAAAGGGGAGATTTGTTATTATTACTGCAAAAGGTTTTCCCTGATTAGGAACCTAAATATATGCATGCTTGGCATCATGCTAAAAATTTTCTTGCTTGTTTTTCAAAGTAAGTCCTTTGAAAAGATAAATAAACAGTCCTTATGTTATAGATGAAAAAAAGATACCTTGTAAATCAAAGCCACCTACTTGCTGAGGGTTATATAGGTATTAGGTATTAAAACTAACAATAATAGTTTCATTATTAATACTAAAGTCTAGGGATATTGCTCATAGGCATTTTTGTCTGTAAAGAACAAGAAAATTAGTTAGTAGCTGGTTGAAAAGAGTTCCAAATGAGTGGCTTGGAATTACATTTCATTTTTATTCCTACTTGGCTAATTTTACCTAGATCAAGCCACTTAACTGCTTTATTATTGTTCTCTATATCCTTGGCAACTTCTATAGAATAAAACTTGAATGTCAATTTGTTCAATATGTTAAATTTTAAACCATCAAGAGTTACGAGGACTTCTCTTAGCTAGGCTCACTAGGTTGGTGTGTTTCTGTGGATTAGCAGCAGAGTGGGGTTACTCTACAGCATGGTGCATGGAATCATGACACTGTGGCTACACCCACATGTCCATTCTCATCTTGGTCTTTTGCTGTCACTATCCACCTCCACACTAAATGTCCTGGGGCAGACAGCCAGTTATGGTAACTCCAGTGGCATTTTCCCATGTATTTCTTTATACATGCAAATCACTTAAAGCGGGGAACTGTGCTCTAACAAAATAACACTGTCACTGATATTATTACTTTCCTCTTGACAAATTAGGTTGTAGCTGGCAAGAGCCAGTTTGAGTGCCATCACCTGTAATTCCATCTATCAGTATGAAATTCCACTGCGTGAGATGGAAAGACAAATTTTAACTGACTTAATGCAATAACAAAACTGG
This sequence comes from Ctenomys sociabilis, assembly GCA_004027165.1. NCBI lineage: Eukaryota > Metazoa > Chordata > Mammalia > Rodentia > Ctenomyidae > Ctenomys > Ctenomys sociabilis. The sequence goes on along the minus strand of PVKA01006257.1, from coordinate 80,101 downwards.
CAGAAAACAAATGAAAGAAGAAATTTATTGACTTGCAGAGCTAAAATATTAGAGTGGAACAAGTGTATCAGTGTTTAGAGACCCAAATATCCCTCTGCTTTCACTTCTTTCCCCTGCTATCCCCATTTGTTTGCCTGTACAGCGGTCTACCATCCTTGTCAATACAAAAAGGCTGAGAGGTCTCCAGCAGCTTCTCACTGGTGTTCCTGGATTTCCATGGATAGAACCATTCCTTGTCACATTTTTATGTTGGTGACACAATTTCCATGACTTGTGTGAGTAAATGTTGTATGCTGGCCAGGGCTTGATTAAGATTCCAACTCGAATGGGTCATTCTTGCGGAGCAGGCTTCTTGTTCACACATTCACCTCTCAGTCTGTGTTTTCTGATCTCAGACCTGTGCCACAAGCTCTTGAACCATTCTGGACATTATAAAAGTGCCACACACATAATAACCTTGTGATAAAGACTGAGTAGAGGAAGGGGTGGATTTATGGGCTCATGGAAGAATGAAAGCCATTGCTTGATTTAAAGCATTTGCAGATAGGGAAATAGTGGATATATTATTTACCTGTGCATTCAACCACTAGGTCCAAATCACCTAACATGTGCCAGGCAACATGAAAACCATCAGAAAAATAGTAGTAAATAGGACAGATTATCTCAGCCCTCATGAGGCTTCAGTGTGTGCACAGGCAATCTCGAGTGGATGGCACCATCATGGGATCTGAAGGGACCCTTGGGATTCTGTGGGCAATGGAAGCATCTCCCTAAGCCTAGTGAGCAAAGGAGGCATCTTGTCCTGGTTATGACTTACACGGAGCCCTTTCAGAATGAAAACATTTTAAGGCAAAGTAGAACTAAGAACCAGCAATGTCCCCTCGCAGGAAGAAAATAATTCCTAGTGGACAGCCTGCTAGGATAATTGTGATTCAGGCTTGAGAGAAGCTTGGAAATCATTTCTGGAATTGTGTTCCTGATTCCAGGATCTATGGAAGATCTATGAATGCATCAGCCTAAGTGAACTGTATGGGAATAATTCTGTGAAATTTAGATACATGCAAGGTGCGTGCCACCTCCAGAGTCTCTGGGAAGAGCTTACAAAGAGAAGTTCCACCCTGAAGAAGGAATAGAGATTTTCTATACCAAAATATGTGCACTTATTAGTATGGTGACAAACCTTCCATGAGAAGGCCATGAGCTTTGAGCTGTCGCACTGCTGGTTGCATATTTGTAGCATTCTAACTGCAGTGGTCTGGGAGGATGAGAAGTCAAGCAGAAGGGCCCTAGTTTCCATGTAGGGACATCTACATTTTCCATGCAAGGAAATCTCAGTTTTATCCTACCACCAGTGAGGAGTCTTTTCAACTCTGTTATCCTCTGGCAATGCCAGAACCTTGAAGCTGGAGAATGATGCACATAATCTTAGAATGTCTTGTTGATTTTACTTGTACAAAATAATTTACCTAAAAGCTTTCAGATTAAGATGTTGTAGTGCTTCTTGAAATTCCTAATACTGTATGTAGGTCACGGAGTTACTGACCTTCAAAAGACCACATTTGACGTCATCAAGTAGTTCTAAAAGACTCTTTGCCTCATAGATTTATTGTACAATACTGTTTTCTTGCTTGCAACTTAGAAGATCACTGTTGTTTTATAGGCAGCTGCCCTTTCCTTTTACAAGGGAAGTAGCATTTTACTGAAGACCATTGTTGAGAAAATAAGTATTATCACTCTGTTAATGGCCTATTTTAACCAGCTTCCTTGGGCAGCGATCAGACACAGGCTGAATGTAATGGACTAGAAGGATTTCAGAGAAATCTGCTTAATAGTACAAAAAGAGCAAGAAAAGCCAGAGTCCTGATCTTCACTATGTTCACACTAAAAAAGAAAATGATTTGCTTTTTAAAAGTTCTGTAAGGCCAAGGAGTATTTATAATGCCAGATTCTAACTCGTCCAGGAACATGAAAACTATATTGGTCTGACTTCTGTTTTCCTAACCTGAAAATTTTATTGGGCATCTTTACTAAACTAACTTCTTACAGACAGCTGTGATAAAAGTAGCTTACTCAAGAGTAAAAATTTGCCTTTAAGAATTCTCTTTCCACCTGAAGACCTAGATGTCTGTGCTTACTGGTCTTTCACATATTCATTTGGGGGTCACTCTTGGTCAGGCCCTCCTCATCTTCATTTATACCACTCAGAAAATTTAAACACCTAATACCATTTCCCTAGATTTTTGATTACTAGATAAGGAACTGCTATAAAGAATGAATAAATGAAGCTTAAGTGCAATTAATTTAAGCAGAAATTTATGATGATCATATTTTATTTTAGCAAGAGAGTTCTGATTACATTTATTTAGGGTTAGAAAATATGGTGAAAACAATTGCAAGTGCATGAGTCCTAGGTGGTGCCTTTAAAGATATCTGGATATATTATACACAGTAAGTAAGCAGATATTTGACAATTATCAATATACAGAGGGTAATAAATCCATTGAAGTGAATCTGAAGAAGAGTTCATGCATCATGAACCATCAAGACCATCTTTTGTGGGGATGGTGGGGAGTACCAGGGATCAAACTCAGGACCTGTGCTTGCTAGGCAGAAACTCATGCCTCTGCACTGTCTCCCCAGCCTTAAGAAGAGTTTCTTAAAAGAAATAGAACCTAGCATGGGTGGTCTAGGCCAGGAATGTACTGTAAGAAAAATTGGTTAGAACATCTTTTAGAGAAATTAGATGTAAGGTCAAATTTTATTAGAATGACAATAACAAATGTATTTATTGGAACTGCTAATTAGAAGTGTATGTTTGGCTTTCACTGAACTATATTTTAAGATAAGAACTTGAAATGCAGATAGATTAATGAGAAACAGCAACAGGAAGAGAGCAAGAGAGGGAGAGTTGTGTGGTCCAAGTCCAGGGGAGGTCAGTAAAAGTTGCTGCTCTAGCCCTTTGATGCTGGAAGCCCACTGGGGAAGAAATACAGGTGTGGGCCAAAAGCAAGGAGGGTGGACAGAAAAGTATCTGCTGTGGACCTCATAGGGAAACTCAGAGAAGAAGTAGGGATGAAGCTAAGCAAAGACTGCCTTGCTGAGAAGTGAGGTGGTGAAGGATATGGGGGACAGTGCTGTAGTTGGCTAGCTTGCATCTGGACTCGGAGTGATGGGTGTGCCCCGATGTACCCCACCACTGTCTGGAGAAGGAAAAAGATAATACTGTGGCTTCATGCAAAGCTACAGATATTTGAGCTAGAATTGCTTTCAGAACTTAGGCAACAGAGGGAGGAAGCTGAATTTACAAAGTTGGAGAACCGAGCTGGTGAAAACAGCTCTTGTGGGCCCTGTTTATAGGCACTTGTCCATTTACTAAAATTATTTTTGAATGATTATTGCCAATTCTTAGCTGATATACAAAAGTGGTATGGTGAATACCTCAGGGGGGTCTCTCACTCATGCAGCTGGTTACATAGTCTGGGGGACCACCAGGTTGTTAATGCTGCATTCATGTAAACCCATTTATAATTGTAATTATCACTATAAAGGAAAGCTACAGTGTGCTGTGATAACAGAGGCCCAGCAGAGTTCACGTGGCTTGTGTTGCCACAGAAGAGGTGAGGTTTAATAATAAAATAACAAGTAACAAAACTTCACCAGTGTTGACAAGATTTTTTTAAGTTTGGTAGTATGATATTATTACTGATCTGCAAGTTTTACCTCTAAAATGATTACAATTGAATATATCACATGTCAAGTGGTTGCAAAAACAGAAAACTACTGGAAAAATAGAGGAAAAATATCTGGAAATGTTCTGAAATTACATATAATTTTAGAGAAAGTAATTGAAACAGAGTGTCTAAACACATACACTGAAAACATTTTGCAAAATGGAAATGGAAAAGCAAAATTAACATGATAAAATTACCTAAGAAAAATTCTGACCACTCAGAAAAAACGAGCACATTAAAGTCCTAAAAGACATAGATGTCTAAGAAGAGCAAAATGAAAGCATAAACCAATACCGTAAAATTGAAAAACACTATGACAAATAAAGAGGCTCTGCTAAGGATCTACCACAAAGGGCAGCAAACAAGTGACAACTACGTACACTGGAACAAGAAGCAGATGAACACTGAACTTCTCACTAACAAAACTAAATTCATAAGTGCTAACTGCATTCCGAGACAAGGTTGGTTTGATTTGGAAACTACTAGTACACAGACTTTAAATACTATTGCTAAGCAAAATGAAATTATCTATATTCTACTCTTTCGTTTAGCTGAAGACACAGTTGGGCACACTAAAACGAATTCCTATAAAATGAAATGTATTAAAACACCAGTTGTCCAAATAAACAAAAGGAGTCTGCCTTCTGCCAGGTAAGTCCCCACCTATCCATTCCTCTCTCACTTTCTTTTGCTGGCTTTGCCTCCCTAGTGCTATGACTTGAATATGATTTGGCTGTGGTGTTCCACGTGTTCTTTTGTTAGACGTTGTAGCCTGTTGTGATATTCAGGATGGAAACTTAATTAACTATGGTGTTTGGGAGTGCAGCATCAGGGTGGTGAATCAGGATAAATAAAGTAGGGTGGAGCCCCCCATGGAGCCCTGGTGACTGCCAGGCGGGAGAGATCAAGTTATTGGGTTCCACCTCGGAGCCTCAGTCCAAGGAAGGTGCCCTTGGATTTTGTGTGAACATTCCTTACAGAGAAAGAAGTGAATGGTCATTGATTCCGTAACTGGTTTATTTATGCTCTCAATAAACTATTAAACCATTAGGGTTCACTCTTGCCTTTGAGGACCAGTGCTTCTATGAAATCACTGGTGGGTGTTTCTGTGTTCATGTTCTGTACCACTCGCGAGCATCTCTAAGGTGAAACACTGGGTGGCTAGCACATGCAGGCGCAAGGCCAGGACCCTCTTCTGAGTCCGCCTGCTTAACTATGTCTGTTTTACCTGTTGCGCTGTTAGCAGCATCGTGAGTGTACCCACTGTCCCTCAAAATTCTGCTGTCAGAATCTTTAGATATTACCAGTAACTACCACGTTTTGACAAAATCATTGCTTATTTTGTCAGCATCATAAAATATATTGATATTCATTTGAAATTAATTTCTTTCAATCTATAAGTCATTTTAGGGAGAAAGAATGTATTTAACTGTTAGAAAGAAGTAATTACTTTCTTTATTTGTACTGTGTTTATTGTTACTGCGCTGAATCTTTCTGCTTTTCCTCACTCAGCTCTGGTGCACTACATTCATCCACATGTACCTCACATATTCTGCTGTATTTACTTGCTATTTATTTTTATAAAATTATACTTTAAGTTTTGCTTCTATATAAAAGTATAATTGGCTTTATGTGATGACCACACCCACAAACTATGCTAAGCTCTCTCAGAGTCCACACTTCGCCTTTTCCTAGGTGGTCAGCCACGTGTGGACAACATATGTGGACAGGTCCTAGGGCATGTTTCTGAAACTTTAACGTTTTATACTTATGTTTCTGCACTTTTTGTGTCATTTAATTCCTTATATGGTGTGACATTAAGTAAAAGTGATAAAAAATGACATTTTTGAATAGACCTGAATTTTACAATAGTTTTTAATTGCTTTTTGTAGATAATCATTATTTTACTGTAGAATTCTCTAGATGTCTTTGGAAAGATTTGTTTCATAAATATTATAGTGCTTCTATAAGTTTAAGTAGTGTTATAAGTTTTTATATACATGTATATATGTTCATTCAATTATTTATCAATAGAACAAGGAGTAGGGACTCATTTGTTAAAAGCTTCTTATTAAGATGGACTTGCTATTTGATTTAAATCTGTTATTTCTTTTGAAAACTATACACTTTTTCACTTTAGTCTGTTAGTATATCAAATTGTACTTATCAGTCTTTTTAGTAGAAGTAGTTTTGCAATAAATGAAAATAACTGGTCCAGAAATATTATCTTTTTTAGATGATTAGACTGGGTTTGCTCACATTTTATTTTCTTCCAACTAGTTTGTGTTGTAATTGTATTATAAGCTTCTTTTATGGCTTTTTATTACATACTCAGCAGCCTCACATTGTAAGATAAGAAAGTTTTTTTCCCCTAAGTTATGGAAAAATTTGTAAACTTTTGAAACTACCTGATAATTATTTGTTACAAATCCCCAAAGATCTAAGACTCTCACTACATTTCTGTGTATTTTCCATTACAGATTCAACAAGAGGGAAACTGTAGGACTACAGATTTTCTGTTTCTTCTTGAGTCAGTTCTTTACATCGTATTTCCTAGAACGTAGTTAATTTCACATACCTGCTTACACTTGCTGACATAAACTTTATAACATCCTTATTTATATTTTTAAAGTTTTCTGTGCCCCATCTTTCTTCTCATTCCTAATGTTATTCGCATGTTACTTTTCTTTTTCTTGGACAAACTTGACAAAGATCTTAGTAGTTTTATAGCATTAATTTTTTGCTTTTCTAATTTTCTCATGATGTGTTTCTCTTTTAAGCTTATACTTATTTTCATCTGTGATCTCATTTAATTTCACTCTTTTGTTTATGATTTCTCCGGGAATTTGCTGGGGTAGTTCATTTCCAGGAGAATTATTAGTACTTGATTACACGGACTTGTTTTGAGTTCATATTTATGATGACTCAATTTCTTTCTTTGAGGTTTGGGTTCAGAAAGCATGCCTTGGACACAGATGTTTTATGTGTGCTTGTCTGGCATCTGAACTCCTCCTAGTGAAATCCAATCATTATCCTTGTTAGCTGCATCTAGGACTTATGCTTTAGATTTTCTTTTTCTTTTTTTTTTTTCCTGGGAGGATCCAATCCCTGCTATGTGACACTGCTCTGCTATCTCATAGACTCCTCCTGCCTCTCACTCTTTGTAGTGCCTGCTGGGTGGGTGGTGGCCCCATGCTACCTGGCCTGTGGCTCTCCTGTCCCTACTATTCTGGTTGCTTGCAAGCTTCCCATTAAAATGTCTTAACTGTCTCTTACTTCACAGGATGAGACATTTGGGACTCTTTTCGGCTTTGTAATGTGACATGCTGCCCGGCAAGAAACTGCAGCCATGTGTTGTAATTTCAAAGCCTGATCCATTCCCTTCCCTTCTCTCTCCTTTTTGAGGGTTTGGCCAGAGAGCTTTTGCCTGATTCCTTGTCATACTGCATTTATGTACTACTCTGAAAATACTCGTTATAATTTGGTATTTGTTTCTAGTATTGACTTCTAAATGATCACTTGCTCCTCTTCCTAGGGTAGTTATCTTGCTGCTCACTGGAACTTTTTGTCTTTTATACAACTAGATTTCTTACTTTTCTTGAGGTCTTTATTTTGCTTTGCATATTTATGAATACAGGAACTAAATTAATCAACATAGTTGGCTCTTGAATGATCCCGCATTTTTGGAATATAAATATTTCCTCAAATGTCATCTATGTAAGAGGGAAAGGAAATTTACTTTACTCAGGGGAAACAATCTCAAAGGAGTCTTCACTTTTTGCTAAACATTTCATAATTTGAAACACAGTACATTTTCATACATAAGTGAGATTTGCCTCTCCATATGTCATCCCTTACCTCAGAAACTCCACATTGTGTTTGGAGTGCTCTGAGAATTGCTAGTGGATGCTGTTACATAAACCACATGATGACTGCATATAAAGCTTTAGAATTAAGACCTCTGCTAGTTGCCCAGTTTCCTATCTCTCATCTCCATACATCCCAGTGTGAAGGATTGAATCGCTTTGCAATTTTGCTTGGGAAAGCCACCCACCTTTGTGGAAGATCTCTGCAGTCCAGTCTCTTTCAGTCTTCTGTATGGTTTGGATATTTTATTCTAGTCTCAGTAGTCACGATTCTTGCCTGCATGGGTGGTACAGTGGTGAGCACAGCTGCCTTTCAATGGTCATGATTCTTTTCTAGCTAATTCCCATCACTGTCGTACCTTTGAAATTTGGGGAGGGATGCATGGGGTCAGCATGCGTGCTCAGCGCAGCATAATGAACTGAGAGTTCCATGACTTTGCAAACACATTTTGGAATTTTTTCTCCCAGCAGCAATTTTCTTCAGAATATAATTTTTTAGAAGAATAACTTTAATGAGTTTTAAAACTAATGTCTGTAATACTATAGAAGATTAATTACATAGAATGATGAGATTGCATAACACTTTTAGAAAATGAAGTACAACATGAAATTTCATATATAATACGTAATCAGTCAAAGGGAAAATCCGTTCTTTAATTAATGTTTTACCTATTTATTACCATTTGTTGTTGTCTTTGATGTTGAGTTGTATCTTAAAAATTGCAAAAATATTGGCCTCTGCTGAGATGCAAAATAAGTGGGCTAATGTGACATTTCAAATTTTTGTTGTAATAAGGTTGGCCATGTACTTAAGCTGAAAGTTTCTTTTATGAAAAGCAGATGAGCCTTCCTAGCTGCTGTTCTTTCCTTGGGAAGCGGTACACAGTACTTAGGCAGCCTACCTTCAAATTCCAGCTCTGCTACCTGGGAGAATGGCCTGCTCAGTGCAGTGTGTCCTCATTTGTAAAACAATACAGCAGCATTTAATGTTTCTCAGTAATCAGTTTCTTTAAATACAAATAGTAGAAATCACACGTAGCCAGAATTGCCTCTCAACATTTCTTGCATCACTTTTCTGTACAGATATCTGTTCCTTAGTAAGCCCGTTGGCTTGGGGACAATTCATGGTTGCTTCATTTGAACCACAGATTCAAATGAAGATCAGTACGTTGCTCAATGTTTAAAGATACATGGTTCCTGCTCCAGCCACTTGCCCCCTGCGACATCATGCCAACACTCACAGCATGAAAGAAGAGAGGTTGATTGCACTCAGTGATTCCAGGGTACTCAGTCCGAAGCTTCTTTTACTTGTTTTTTTTAATAATCTTATTGAGAAACAAATAGCAATGAGACAGTTTCAAAACCAATTAGTAGGACAGTTTAAATAATTAATACATTGCATATTGTTGTCTTAATGATTATTCACTGTACCAGATGCAGACATGATAACCTGTCCACAAACACTATTAGAACAAATCTTTCTGTTCACTGAATTAAGAGAATGTAGCTGTATATCTATCCTAATTATTTTGAATATACAGATACAAAATGATCCCCTTCATTTGTGTCCCCTTTTTTTGTTTAGTTTTGTCAGAGAAGAGTATTTCATTTAAATAATTATAGGTGCATGAATTCAGCAAAATATTTCAATATAGTCCAGTAATCCATCATAGCAGTGTGTCTTCCCTATGACTGGCAATATTGGAAGTTGTTGACTGGAGCCCTTTGCAGCTCAGCATATTAAGATGGCTTTACTTTTTATAGTTTGTTTTTAAACTTTTCTGCTGGATGGTTAAGACCAAGATAAAGCAAGACCTATATAACAAGATATGTAACTTTTGTATATAACAAGGTCAGTCAAATTCCCTCAGGATTTATCCTGAAACCCCGTACCATAGTTTGTAGATCCTTTGTAAGTTTCAGTCATGTGGATAAGTCACGGCCATTGCTTGACCAATTTGCTCTCTGTGAAAGCCTCAGACAATGTTTTCTCTCCATATGACTCTTCTTAGGCGCACCCTACGTCAATGATCACTTTCCTATGTGGCCCTATAATCTTGATCCGAAATTTTTCCTGGCTCCAGTGAAAGACATGCAGGGTACCAGTGCCTGGCTGGGGGAAGCTGCTCCAGCTATAGCAGCAGGAAGCAGAGCCCGAGAGGGAGCACAGAGCAAGAAGCCAGCCTTCGGAGCCTCACCTACCACGGCCACCTCCACCAGCCCTGACTCCTACCCACACCTGCCCCGCTGAGCTCATCAGTGGAGGAACTGTGGGCGTGTGTTGTGCTGCCATGCTGTGATCACCCTCTCTCTATGCACAGGACACTTGCGGGGGATTCTGAAATCTGAAACATAAAGCATACTTTATAGACCACACTTGCTGAAAATGTACTCCGTGGCCAGTGTGTTTTATTGTTTCATAGGCAGAGAAAACCGAAGCAAGAGTACGCTTAGTGCTCAGACTTCATCAGAAGGAGATAAGGAAGAAAATGAGATCGAGCAAGGGCAAAATAAGGTGTTCACATCCACCGCGTCTGCTCCTTTCGGGATGAACGTTCACCGACTGCGATGAGGGCGCAAAGTTCTACGTCTACGGTGCTTCTTTTTCTTCTCACATTAATTTCACATCTTCTGAATAAATATATTTGATTTTGAATAAACATGTGTATGACATGACCACGCGGCACCTCCTTTGTTGTATCAGGATTCAAAGTGTGTGATGTGTTTCATTCATAGATGTGACATATGAAGTGTTAGGACATGCTGGCTTTTCTTACTGGTGTCAATATTTTCAACGGCTGACTGAAATAGAATATTGAATATGAACTTACTAATTCATATACCGTAAAATAAATACATAAAATATTTCAACATTTCCTTTATGAACATGGCTTTCCTAGGCCTAGGAGATAGCACAGAGGCATAAGCACCTGCCTGGCAAGCACAAGATCCTGAGTTCAATCCCTAGTACAAAACAAAAATTAATAACATGGTTTCCTAACACAGAAATGCTCTGAGTTTCATTTAATTGGCAAGGAGTATTATATGCATAAATAATAAAGGATATATATATATGTATATATATATATATATATATATATATATATATATATATATATATATTCCATTTAAAGCAACATTGTTGATGATGCTATTATTAATGGTTGAAGATAATCACCACTTCAGGTGTGCCACTCAACGTGGAGGCCCACTGTTGTGACTGCAAGAAGCCCAGTTGCCTGCATCTGTTTCCTGGCCGTGTTCCTTCCTTGGTTGGTAATTTATATGACTTTCTGTGTTTCTGTTGTTCACCTCTAACTTTAAAGTAATGACAATATAGACAAACTCCATCCGGTAGCTGTGCAGAAGGTTATGTGTGTACACAGGACAGGGCCTTGTGGCTGCTCTTATTATGCATAATGCAATCACTCCATTATTCCATTTAATTCCTACTTAATCCTATGAGTCAGGCACTAATATCCTCATGTGTTAGATAGGAGAAATGAGATTGGTGAGAGGTCAGCCTTGTTCAAAGGTCACAAAATTAGAAGATTTTGGAGATGCGATTTTAACCTAGCAGTTCTACACCAGCCACCCATACCAGCTCCTTCTGCAGTGATTTGTCCATAAATATATGGTGATCTCCTAAAGAGATCGGTGTGTTGGAGCCGAGCAGTATGGGAAGACTGTTTCATGGATGGGGAGTGCTAGCTGCACTCTCTCCACTTACCCCTGTAAGGAGGAGTCTGTGGAATAGGAGATTAATACCTAACATATAAGTGATTTATTGATATAAGAAATTGTTTATAGTGGGGTGGGTGCTGAGAAAATGTACTCTCAAGAAGTATTGGTTGGGAATTAGATTTGATTTGGTTCAGCTTAATAACCATGCTACAGCAGAGTTAAAGCATTTTTTTTTTTTCCTTTGGGAGTTTAGTACTGATGACCCTATCTACAGCTCTCCGAAATAGTTTCGCTTTCAGAAGAGCTCGTGTTGGCTTCTCTCTCCTGTAGCCACCACACCAGGCTCAACAGCTCACCTGGCCTAGGATGTGTGCCCGAAAGAATATGTGCTGCGCAGAATCAAAGGGGCGGGGGTGGGGGGAGACTGAACCCAGGGCTTTTGCTCAGAGCTGTCTTTTCCTTTTTTTTTTTACATTTGAGAAAAATATTTTCATAGTTCACTAAATTGCCCAGGCTAGACTTACACTGGGAATCCGCCTACCTCAGCGCCCAGAGTGTGGGATGCCAGGCATGCGCCACCACACCCAGCTTTTATTTTCTGTTTACCTGATGCTTTCCTTGAGCGCCAATGGCTCCTGCCAACTGCTTCCAGTGTGAAGAGCCTCTCTGACTTTCACAGTGATCCGTGGCATCAGAAAACATGCAAAACATTCTCGCTCCTTTTGACTTAATACACGCCCACTCATCATTTTCTGTCGGTCTCCCAGTTCTTTTCTTGCAGCCACACATACATAGAATTCAGTATGTCTTCCAATCATGAATGATACCTCACCATGGAAAGACTCAGACGCACTTCCTGACCAACTTTGAGGGTAGCAATTCGAGGAGCAGCCAGCGGGTGCACCCCGTGCTTCTAGCGTATACTGAAGCTGAATCTGCCCGGGGGAGGGGCCAGGGTGGCAACTTTCTCACGCCAGGCACATTAGCAAGGAGAACTGACTGACAACCTGCATGCATGTACATTGGAGGACTGGGTCCTGGGACGAGCAACCAGAGGGAAGCAGATGTGGCAATGTGCACAGTTTCTTGACCTGCAGTCTGGGCAGTGGGCTCAAGTGCATTCTCAGGATTTGAGCAGAGAGCTCGCCTACTTTCCCAGGGCACTGGGGTGTGTAGTAGCCTGCCTATCAGCTTGGCTTGGCGGACTATTCCATTCCCAGGGAAACAGGGAAGGCTCAGAGTTAACTAATGCAAATGTTAGGCATGTGATCAAAGCTTTCTGTATATAACCTTGGAACCAATAAGTATAATTACGAGCAAGCAGCTTGGTCCTCCCAATCCAGGGTTTCTTTATTGTTCTGTCTTCCCTCTACCCTGTCCCCCTCTATGAGGGTTTTACCCCCGCAGTACATGTATCTGTCTCACATTTGGGTTTCAGGATATGGCTGGATTTCTTATTTGGAGAGTGGATCTAGAGGCAATTTTCCTAGCAGCAAGAAGTCACTTTATCTTCTGTGACCTAGCATTTAGCAACCATGCATGGGGCTGTGTTGATTACAGTGTTCATAAGCCTTCCTTACAGATGAGGAAAGAAGGGACACAGCCCTCACTTTGCAGCTTGTAGTGCCCAGCTGAACTGAATCAGTGTGCTGCTGCATGTGGGAAGCCCACCTGAGAGTTGCTGCCACCAAATAAAGGAGAACTGAAGAAGAAGAGGTGTTGTCAGGGGACTGTTCGTTCTCCTGGGAGCTGTTGTTTTTCCTGGAGAAACTTGTCATGTTGGTTTTCCTAATGTGGGCTTGGATGTTGTCACCCTCAGTGGAGCTTGGGACCAGGCTGTGGCTGAGGATGGCTGTGTGTGTGTGTTTTTTTTTTTTTTTTTTTTCTGGGAGGGAAAGCTGGGCCTTGCCTTGAGCCACTTCCTAGCTGCAGTGCAGATCCCTCAGCTGGCTGGCACAGATCCTGCATCCCACTGGCTTAAACTTTCTAGCTTCCACCAGTGACCTTTGAGACTTCCCAATGCAGATCCATGAAAGCCTTGCATGAGACATTGTTGCAATCTAAGGCCTACAACAGACTCATGGAGGACACTGCTGTGGGCTCTAGGTCTTCAGCTGGACTCCTGCAGCACATTGCTGTGGGATCCAGGCCCTCGCCTGGACTCTGGTCTGTAGTGTGTGCACAGATCCCCTGCAGTCTGTGCATGTGACTCTTTGGAAGATTCATGAAATAACCCTATTAACTAAAATGATTCTCTTGCAAACTCTGACTGTAACTGAGGAAGAGGGTGGAAAAGTGTGTGTGGCTGAGGGATGATGTAACATTACTGTACTTAGCTCTTCACAGGGCCTTTGGCTGGGGGGCTTTGCTGGACAGAGCAGACCAGACTCTGCACATGGTGGGGAGGTTTACTAGATGCTGCACGTGGGAGGAGTCTGGGTCACGACCTGAGTGGCCCTTGTGAATGCATCATCCCTCCTTGTGACAACTCTAGACTGCGTCGCTGCTTCGCTGCTCATCTTGCCCAGCTAAGGAATGAGATCACCACAGTTCTTATGGCACTGTTCTCCAGACAGGTGTTGTTCAAAACCTGCCTTCAGGTTGCACGACGTTAGGGTTTAGAACAACAAAAGAGGACCTGTCGATGTGGGCTTACTGTCCCTCCTTCTGCTTGCTGCCTGCACTTGCTGAGCAGAGGCAGGTGCACTGTTGGCTGTAGCATTTGGGTGTGGAGGACAGTTTCTCCAGTGCAGAACACAGTCTGGAGTGAGGATTTAGGTCCAGTTTTGTTTATGTTGTCCAAAAGTCGGCAATCTTGACCCTGGAAAAATCTGTGTCTCCAAGTATGAAACTCATCTTTATCATCCCTATGTGACAAAAATAAGCAGCACTTATGACACAAGCTTTCATTTTTCCCTCTTTCTTTTTTTCCATAATTTTATTGAAGAACAAATAGCAATGAGACAGTTTCAAATCAAATTAGCAGGAGACATTTAATAATTAATACATTGAATACTGTTTTCTTAGTGGCTATTTGTTATACAAGGTGCATACATGATATTTTATTTACAAACACTATTAGAACAGATCCCTCTATCATTGAATTAAGCTGTATATCTATCCTTTTTTTCAAAGCTGATTTATAAGACAGCTTCAATAATTAATAATTTTTACATTGTTAATTTCCTAGTGGTTATCCATAGTACAAGAAGCAGACAGGATGTCCTGTCCTAACACTATTAATGCAAATCTTTCTTCTCATAGAATTATGTGAAAGTAGCTGCATATCTATCATGACTATTCTGTATGTGGTATTTTTATACAAAGGAGTATTACTCAGCTATAAAGAATGATAAACTTGAAGTATTTATATTTAAGTGGATTCCACTTAAGGATATACTTATAAGTGAAATAAACCAGAGCCCCATGTGTAAATATCATATAGTCTTCCTAGTATAAGAAATCAAAAGGAGAAATACAAATAGAAAGGGATAACACAACTGAAAGGAAAGAACTTGAGGATTGGACAATGAGGACAGGGAAAAGCTGGGAAACAAGAAAGAGACAAAGCCATACATTTGTACATACAAGACGGGCAAGGCAATGATTCCAAGAAACATTAGCAGGTTTTTGAAAGTAGCAATTAAGTGGTAGGATTCTCAACCAGACTATCTCTATATGCCAATACCTGTGAATCATTTCTCCCTCTTTCTTTTTTAATGTATTTGGCACAGGGTCTCACTATGCAGCTCAGAATTGTAGTGATCCTCCTGTATCAGCCTCCTCAGTCCTGGGATTATAGGTGGGTGCCACTATACCTGGTCTCCATGGCCAGCTTGGCTCACCAGGCCTGGGGCATTGCGGAGCATGTGGTACCAAGGATGGACCCCAGGTCCTGATATTTGCCTAGGTAGGTGCTTGGACCACTGAGCTAACTCCACAACCTTCTCCCTGTGTTGCTAACAGTCAGATAAGTTCCAGCCCAGAGTCACCAAGGCCCTGATTCAACACAGCTGAACACCCCCAACAGCAGTTCACCTTCCCAAGGACCTCCTCCTCCTTTTCCAATCCCAGTCCTGAACACCTTTCCCAAGCACACAAGGGAGCTTCCAGTCAGTTCCTTATGTGGCAATGAATCCAGCATCAAACTCCATACCTAGCAAAAGTCCATAGTCTCAGCCCTCCTGTCGCAGGCTGAAGGACCCCCCCACCTCCCTGCCGTCGATGCTCCCTGTGTCTCCAAAATGGCAATACATCCCTTTTCCTCCCTTTCTTTTACTTGTGCTTCTCTGCCATGACAAAAACTCTAACAGTCAACGTGCCTACAACACATGTGTGCTTCTGTTGTTGGTTTGGAGCTGGAATCTGGAAAGAATTAAGTGGGGTTGAATGCAGATTATTTTAGTCCAGGCTATGCACAATAGATACCTTATAAATATTATAGATTTATGTTCTGCCCTCTTAGAACATTGGCTGCAGAATATACATAAAATATTTTATAATAAAAATAAGCAAAAACTACACCAGATACAAAATACTGATAGTAATATGAAATAACATTAATAAAAAGATGATCAAAGAATTTAACACCAGAATGATGCTGTCTTACACTTTGCATTTACAAATTACTTTGAAACTGTGATCTTTCTTCATAGAGCTATTTATCTGTTGACTTTTCTGCTGGAATTTTATTACAATTATTAATGAATGTAAGTGTGCAGACTTGTAGATCTCCCTGTGACATGTGCATGCTTGCCTCTGCCTCCTTGAATGATGTCCCTCTCTCTTCTTCCCTAACTATCACTTCTTTCCTCCCCTCAGCCCCCCTCCCCTTCACTATTAATCTATTTTCTTCTCACTCTCCCACCCACAGATACAAGAAAACACACAGTCCTCATCTTTATGTGTCTGGTTTATTTCACTTAATGTAATAGTCTCTAGTCTCACATGTTTTATGTGAAGGAATATTTTGTCCAAGCCAAAGGTCCAGCATGGATAATGTGGTCTGAGCTCCTCTTTTCTACCTATATTATCTTCCCTCTATATCCAAATCCCAGCAAAATTCTACTGCAATACCATTTTTTTTGTCAGTATTTATGATGGAGCCCAGGACTTCATGCTTGCAGCTAGACAAATAGGTCTACCACTGGTCTCCAGCTCCAGTTTCTTTTATGTTTTATTTTGAGACAACGGTGACCTAAGTCACTTAGCTTGGACCACAACTTGCAATCCTCCTACTTCAGCCTCCAGAAAGTCTTAGATTAAGTAGGTGATCCACCCAGTTAAATGTGATTCTTCTCTCTGTAAAAGCCATGGCCTCCACCTGTTAATATGTCCTTTATCTGTGAGCTGTTTTTGTAAAACTTTTGGTAACGACAGTTGCTACTTAGTCTTATCTGGTGGTCGGTATCTTTATGTATGGGCAAGTATGAACACTGAAACAACCCCGAGGATTTAGAGGCAAATTTATTTGTGTCAATGGGCACTGATCAGGGTCATTCTCACAGTATCTGGTCCAGATCTCTGGTGGTCTAGGGATTTTATATGATGCACAAGCAGGAGGTACAAGGAGGTACAAAGGGGACACAGAGCAGTGGGGCAGTTCTGATTAGCTAGTAGAGTGGGGTCATCAGTTACAAGGGTAGATTAACATTCATCAGCTCATAAAGCTTGGTATCATCGGGCCAGGGAGTTGGTTCAGTGGAATAAGCACTTCACTGGCAAGCACAAGGGCCAGAGTTCAATTCCCGGTTCCACAAAAAGAAAAAAAAAAAAAAAAAAAAAAAAAAAAAAAAAAAAAAAAAAAAAAAAAGCATGGTACCATGGTCCAATCAGCTGTACTGCATGCTTCGTTGTACTCTTGTGGTTATAGGGGTCAAAAAAGCAATGTCAGAGCCAAAGAGCAGTTACAGAGCTTGGCAGTTTCAGAAGAACAAAGTTTTGAAAAGAACAGTTTCTCTTATACGGTTTTCCCCTCTCACACTGACTTGCGCTTTAGAAAAGTCATAAGGGAGACTTTTGTGTGATTTTTTTTATTATTCAAGAATAATATAATTGAAAAAAATCATAACTGTGCAAGCTAAACTATACTTTCATCTCCATGGGAACCATTGTCTTCTGCTTTGGGATTTCTACCGTGTAGTGTCAAGTCTGTAGAAAGACAGAAGAAAAAGAAGATGGGCATACAAAGCTCTTCTTCCTCATCTGAAGGCCTGAACAGAACTTCTGAGTAGGTCCCTGGTGCCAACCATGCACAAGCCGGGCTTCCCAAATGCTGAGGACGAGGGCTCTGCAGAGACCTGCTCCATGTCAGCAGACCACAGATTGAGGAACCAGGCCATAGAAAGGCATGCACCTTGCACCCTGTGAGGAGTGAACTACCATCTGGATGGAGGAGCACCACTAGCCCTCTTCAGGCCCACTGTTCACTTTCTGAGATGAGGCTGATTACTCTGGAGACTTGAGTTAACGTGGCTGTGTGTGGTGACGTCACCCAGACAGTGAAGCATGACAGGTCCCACTCAGGTGATGGTGCTGTGCTTGCCAGTCAGCCCACCAAAAGCTCATCTGCCTGGGGGTGTGCATGGTTCTGTGTTTGGGGTCTAGACAGGAAGTTCGTATGAATGAGCAGGAACTCACATTTTGAACAAGGAGTATGTGCCCAGACCTTTGCTTTTCTCAGCTCCTACCTTACAAAAGACAGTTGAAGAGTCTCAAGATATGTTTGGAGTAGCTTAGCAATGTACATGAAAAAGCAGGTGTCAGCCCAGAGTCGTGAATGTCACATGCCATGGCGGTAGCAACAGCATGGGCAGCAGGAGCTCGCAGGATGAGGACGACGCAGGCGCGAGTGGTTATGGGAGATTTCAGGAACGAGGAAGCCTGAGGATTGACTTGGATACAAAGCAATCCGAGCAGATCTCCACAGTAGGTAGTACTGATAATTAGATGTCCTTTGGAATGCTTATGTGACCATAGACGAATCCTGTGGAAGGCTACGGGACTGTCGAAGCATATGAGCTCACTTGCTGCTGGAAGGTGGATCTGGTTAAAGGGGCCAGCCTCCATGGGTGTGGTGCTTTAGTTCGCTGTCTGGCTCCTTCCTTGGCTCATCCTGGCTCCTGCCCGCCAGGACATTAGCAGTTTGCCTGGACCGTGCCCTTCTCCCACACCATCCTGTTTGGAGCCAGCCAACCTTAGAAGATCGTTTCTACACTCTATGTATGATCTGAAGGAAGCTGTTTTCTTTGTTTATGCTGTGTCTCAGTAGTGCAGAAAGTGACCGAAAGAGCCACTGACAGTGCAGTGGCCCTAGAAGATGTTGAAAGGAAAATCGTTTTCCCTAAGAGGCTCTTCATCAATCAACTGTGCAGCCAGAAAGTACATTGTCATATAACAAAGCAGGACACACATTCTTGAGTGATCTTTAAATTACGCCTATGCAGATGTACATGTGTGGATCTGCAGCACATCCCTGTGCATCCTCAGATTTAAGGCTAATCAGCTCTAATCGTCCTCTCTATGAGAGATTGAATGAAGTTAAAGCTAGTGAAAATGCTGTGTGAGGCTTTGTAGGGCTGGGTGTAGCTCTGTAGTAACTTCTGTCTTGGAGGAGGCCTTGAGTTTGACCCCTAGAACTATAAAATATTGAAAAAGTAAGAAAGTATTTGTATTACTTAAATAACTCTCTTCTCTCCTTATTATTCATCATGGTTTCACAGTCTTCTAGAAAATTTCACAGATCCAAGATTATTATGATTTTTATTATTTTTTAAAGTCTTTTTTTTTTTTTTTTTTTTTTTTTTTTTTTTTTTTTTTTTTTTTTTTTTTTTTTTTTTTTTTTTTTTTTTTTTTTTTTTTTTTTTTTTTTTTTTTTT